>BGPR01001372.1:40507-52486 GCA_013235015.1 Araneus ventricosus
ACAACAGTAGTGGATGTTTGTGAATTGCAGTCCGAAGACGAGTCTTCGTCCGTATCGCTGGTGTATGCCACAGATCCTTCGTCAGAAAACTCTGTGTTAGAGATAGATGCAATTGCTTCAGCTCTGTTACTGATCATTAAATCGGAAATCCTGCATAGTTTTCCCAAAACTATATTTCCATTCGGTATCATAGCCTTCCTAGGGGTGTTGTTATTATTCCCTGCTTGAAAATTACGAATACATAGGTCCAATACCGTTATATTTTTGTCCATTGAAAAACTATCGTTAACTCTATCGCTTTTTCTACTTGTGGCAGAACGTTTTTTGCAACCTCCAACAGGCTTTTTTACTACCTTGTTGTCGTACGATATCTGATTGCCTTCTAGAAATATATTAGAATAAGATGTTTCTAAATTCCTTTCCGAAATAATGACAGACTTACACAATGCTTCACTATAATCAGCAAGGTCACTTAGTAGATTCTCTAAAGTATTTCTGAAAGAAAAATCCGAATTCCTTGACACTTCATCTTTGTCAGTTTCTTCCATCTTGTTAATTGCTGTGTCTTATTTAGACTGAGAGAATTTTCGATCTAAAAGCAGTGAAGCAGTAATTCTTGTTGCTCTTTTCATGCAGCAGTTCACGAATTAAAAATGAGTGACTAATTCTAAATGTTAGCAGAAGATTTAACAATAATTCCAATCACAAAAAAGGCGGATATTGAATTACTTTGGAAAAGCGGCATTCAAACGTTCCTTGCTAAAGATGTTTCGGAATCGCTTCAATTGCTGTTATTCGCCACCAGTTAAAATCAAAATGGGAGTGTTTCAATCCTTCAAATGCAACGCAAATGTGCGTTTTGCAAGTTTTATCAGTTATACCACTCCTGTAATGAGTGGAGTTGAGTTGTTATGAGCCAAATTTCAGGTTCGAAAAATTAATGCTTAAATTAATCCTTCTCAAAGATCCGCTATTAAGTGATATGCGCAGTCATCTTTTGAAATAATTTCAAGATTTGAACCTGTTAACCACGATGCTTCCTTAAAATCTCCTGTTAAATTTTTATAAGAATGGCGAGATCAGAGTGACAGCAATTGAAGATTTTTTTTTTCAGTTTTGCAATAATTTCAAGTATTGTTTTACCAATCATACCTTGGTGGTCAATCGGCCTTATTCACCATCCATGGTTAAATCCTGATCAGCGGTTAAAAGGGAATTTACACGAACAAGCGAATGCTGACCGAAATGATCGGCTGGTTGTATCCCCTAACTGGCGAGTAACTCGTTTGGCTCGAAGGCTGAGGGTAATTTTAAAAATCGCAAACAACAGAGAAATTGAGATACCATGCCAATATAGCAACCCAATAAAGTATACATTTGGCAATGAATTTCGGTCACCTTTCGCATTATTATAGCAGAACCATCATTTAACCGCTGATCATGGTTTAACCATGGATGGTGAATAAGGCCGAATGTCTCCTTTACCTCCTAGTCATTGTCAATTTAATCTTGCATTTTATTTATCTTGTCTTCTATACTACTTTTATAGTTTAAAAAAATTATTAATAATACTACTGTTGGTACAACAATCAGTTCTTTCATAACTGAAAGCACTATTAACGAGGCAAAGCTAGTAATTGTAGCAAAATTTAAAACTCTGTAAAATAAACAGATTTTATTTGGGATTCTTTGCTTTGCTTGAAGAGACTTTCAGCTAAACATTTTCTATACTAACGGCCTTATTCACCATCCGTGGTTAAACCATGATCAGCGGTTAAATTTGAATTTACACGAGCAAGCGAATGCTGACCGAAATGATCGGCTGGATGTATAACCTAACTGGCGAGTTGGCGAGAAACTCGTTTGGTTCGAAGGCTGAGGATAATTTAAAAAATCGCCAACAACCGAGAATTTGAGATACCATGCCAAAATAGCAACCCGCTAGGTATACATCTGGCGACGCACTTCGGTCAGCTTTCGCATCATCATGGCAGAACCATCATTTAACCGCTGATCATGGTTTAACCATGGATGGTGAATAAGACCGTAAAAGTTTCTAAACAAATATATATTAATAATTAACAGACACTTTGAGCTGTGTAATACCGCTTTGATTACTAGAAAAGTAGTGAGTTTTGATCAGCTGCTTTCAAGATTGCGTTACAATAGTTTATGAGCATAATATTTTGGTTACATAAATACGATAAAGCTATCCAAGAAAAATGGATTATAGAATCAGATATTTATGGTAGTATATAAGAAGATGATTCCCGTGTCAATTTTTAGAGGTTTAGGCGTCTATTCTGGTACCCCGGTTGGATTGGGAGTTGGGTTGTGTTCCGCGCGTTAACAACAGAAGCCATCCCAACTCCCAACCCAACTAGGGGTACCAGAATAGACCCCTTAAACATGCTAAGTTTTGTATTTGTCTTGAAATGTCTTGCTTCAGATGTAAGAAAAATTTATTCTCCTCAGAAAGTACACAAGACCAATGCAAAGAAGACAATTATACTGAGAAAGTGATACTCGAATCGATAAATGATGCCCCAATGACCACAACAGCGTGTAATTTAAAATTCCAAACTTCATTTAAATCGGCAAATTTGAGATAAAGTATTCTTCGAACAGTCAGTCACATTATTAACAATTTCGGTACATTTATTTGAAAAGAAAAGAACACATTTTTTTTGTTGGAAGATTAAATATTTTCTAAGTTTGAATGACGAATTAAGCAAATCATTTGTAACTTAACCTTCCAGCGGGCGCTCGTTTTCAAGAGATACTTGGATTGTACATCGTATTACATATTTATAGCGTTCTTTTATAAATTTAAGTGCATTTTTCATTTATAAAATCTTTGTTTGCTAGTAAGCTAATAAATACAGATAACATAAATAAAAGCTGTATCTATTTTTGTAAAATAGCACGATATATTTGTGTAGTACGATGCACACCATATGTCGAAAAATTTGCGTAGACGAGTTCAGACGTCAAATGTACCCAAGGGGTTAATTGAGGAGTATGTGAGTTAAATTTCCTATGGTTTGAACATCCTCACGTAGTTTTGTTTTCACAATTCCTTAGAATACCTATGAGGAAGTATGGGTCTCCATAGATAATACACAAAGATAATTCAGAAAAATACGATGCTGATATGGAATTAGGACTTGACTGATCAAACTGATAACCATCGTTCCACAAAAAACTGTTGATTCAAATTTATGAAAATCAGGGATTTCGAAATGTTTGAATTATTTCCTCGAAACTTAAAATCCTTTCAAACGTGCTTTAATCGCATTATCAAATAAATAATCATGCAATCTCAGTCGATCATCTGTTTTAAACCAATTATCATTTGAGTTTTCTAACAGAAAGTTCATTTACAATCTCCATTAGAACTAACTATTATAGTTATAAAGAAAAATTGAAACAGGTTTAGTTTATTTATTTTAACGTCCCGTTTTAAAGCAACACGCGGGATATTTTGGGACGGAACTTGTAAATTTGAGCCAAGGTCAGTTGACGATACCGACCTCTAAGCTGGAACCCCTCCAAGCTTCTGCATCACACCAGCGAGATGACGCTTGGCCATTACCTATAATTTAAGGTGCCATACACGGCTGAGCTTCAGTGAGATAGTATTTACTTTACCTTTGGACTTTACTTTACTTTACTTTTTCACTAGACTTTACCACTAGGTGACTGTGGCCTCTAACAAAACCGGATGAACATATCTTAAAAAAGATTTTATATTCCCAAAATACATTGAAACCATCCAAACATGAGTATAATTGCGATTAAAGGAGAGTTAATTGACTAAATTAAGAGTGAATTTACCATTGAAATCTTGAAATTAGAGTATTTTTTTTGGTGCACTTAAAATATTTAAGTTTTAATTACTGTGATTTTAACGACTATTTCTTGAATATCATTGTATACCAGCTAAGACTTTTTAAAAGAATTCATTGTTTTACGTTTTTCATTTAATTTAATCATTTTAATTTGGTTATCATCCACTTTTGATGAGTCATCAGGGATACTGTGGGAAGTACATCATAATAATGAATAGTTGTCACATAACGGGGAACCGGTTACGTTTTGACTGGCATCGATGTCCAAATTTTCACGCCAAAACAGTAGGAGGATATACGAGTCCCATAAATTGAGGGCTGGAATTTCGTTCAACAAGGAGAAAATTGCTGACTTTTCTTTTGATGTATTTAGAAGAAAAGATATGTGTTCTACCTCGACCAACAGTAGAGTGACTATTTGTTAGATTCTTTATAGGAAGTCTACCTGTTGCAATTGTTCTTATGGCCAGACTTCCGAACATTTTCTGCCGATCTTCACCGATTATGACAAGTAGAAACCCAAACCACTCCTCGTTCAAAACTTTATAAATTTATATGCATGAATAACCCTTTGCCCATGTTATTTTGTGAACAAAATAACTAGAGTAATTTTTAATAAATATCAACCAGTGAGTATATTTTAAAGACGTTTAAAATCTCGACGTGTTCTTAAATGAGCTATCCAGCTGAAAGGGGATGGGAATTATGGGGAAAGGAAATATGCATTTCTCCATAACTCCCTTACGATTGATAATAAAAAAAAATTCAAATCAGTGAAAACATTTCCTTATCATAGCGAACGACTTTTTTACTGAAAGTTTTTTGATAGCTACAATTGCTTAGAAGTTATGAGTTGAAAAGTGATTTCCCTTCCCCAAAAGCAAATTAACTTAATCTCCCGTTTAACCTCTGCTTGTTATACCATGTTGGAAATGTCACATCATTTACAATCGATTGCACTTTCTTTTATCCCTGTAGTTCTAATCCTAACGAAAAAAGAGAACGAAATGTTCATTTCCTTTTGTCTCCATACCGAAGAAATCTACATTTGCCTTCCGGCATATCGACGGGGATTTTTTCTTGATTTTCTCATTAGCAATAAACTTTCTCAAAAAATAGTGTAATTGTAAATGACAGGGAGATAAAATGATCAGTTTGAGGATGAAGCGAGGAAGATTGGTTTGACAGGAGTGAGGGAAACTGTAATCGTTTATTTGTATATCAGTTGTACCAATCAGTAAGTAATTACAAAAATATTGATTTTACTGTATCTCTATCGATTAAACGAACTGGATAACATGTTTGTCGCCATGATTCACGCCTGAAATTCGAACCATTTATCTAATTAGATAATCTCTTCTCTTCCCTTTCTTAACTAACATAGAAAGAATTACAATTTAGGTATGAATCGTACTTGGTTCATTGGGCATAAAGCACATGTATGAAGGAATGAGATTTCCAACCCGGGACTAGAGCCAAACTAAAATACGGCCACAGGCCACCGCTGCTCAATAGAATGTGCACCTAATCCAATTAAGAAATCAATTAGTTCATCACAGGACATAGGCCCTTCGGTGACCTATCTTCACAGGATGGGTTTATTTTCGCACGATCGTATTGTTAGCGGTAATAAAGGTAATCCACACCATTAAGGAACAGATTAACCACTGAAGAATCCTTTCATTTCATGTAGCCCAGTAATGAAAGCTATCGACCTAGTATGAAAATATTGTTAGAAACAAAAGATCCCTGGCATGACTCATGAATTTTATGAAGATCCTACATGAACGGAAGGTGCTATCAGCAACGATAAAGAAAGACTGTTCTCGAATCTAACAGTCCTTAATTGGATACTTTTTCAATATATTTTATGTGTCAATTGTTATTTTTTAATTTTATTTTTATCTCCTTTTAATTCCTCTTTCCTTATCTGATCTAAACCTTATCTGATCAGTTGCCTCCCCTGTGGATGAATAATAATAGAATGTCCAGGCTCATTTATTAATGTCTTATTTTCTCAATAACATCGATTTCTCATATTAGCAACCCCTTTTTACTTTCTCGTATACGAAGTATACAAAGAGAAAGTATTGTAATCGTCAAGAAATTCGAACTCGAGATTTTGACGAATCTCCACGTTTCAGACCTCCCTGAGACACTATTTTGGAATCATGTCTGTATGTTTGTCTGTGTGTGTGTGTGTCTGTGAACACGATAACTCGAAAACTATTAGAGCTACGGGGATGAAATTTGGTATGTGGCCTTTAAACATAATTTGTAGGTTTCTATCAAATTTTGAACAAAATCCGTCAACGGGAAGTCTGTCTATTTGTATGTCCACGGTCATGTGAACGCTATAACTCAAAAACTTGAATAGCTAAATGGATAAAATTTGGTACACAGTTTTATCGTTATGAATGTATGTCCGTATAAAAGTTTCAGCCAAATCCGTCAAAAAGAGGCGTTCAAATTGCATATTCAATTTCTTTTAATCCGATTCTCATGCGCATGCGTATTGGTAGCAATATGTTATTGTTGTAAATTTTATTTACAACAATAAATAATGTTTTCAAGCATCAATCGGTAACAATTTTTTTACTGTTGTAAATCAAACCGATCTCATTATTTCAGTAAATCTTTTATTCACGCGCTTTTGCAATTGTTACGGTTGTGGTAGTATAAATTGTTTTCTTGGGAATTCAATTCCAAAGCAGAATTTTCGCTTTAGTATTCATTGCATTGCCTATTTTATCGCGCCTGCTTCAAAGTAATATTTTTTTGAAACGTGGCAACAGATATTTGATTTCATGTTTGTTTGTTTTTTTGTTTTACTTTCTCGTATACGAAGTATACAAAGAGAAAGTATTGTAATCGTCAAAAAAAATTCGAACTCGAGATTTTGACGAATCTCCACTTAGAAAGTATACGAGAAAGTTTAGGGGAGACCACTCCCGCTGGTTTTATTTCTTGTGTACGAAGAACACTAGGAGGAATAGCTGAAATATTAGACTTCAAGATCTTGATAAATCTCCAGATTTCATACCTCGGCAACTTAGACCTAATTGAACTCTGCAGCAAGATAAATGATATTTGGCACATGGTTTTATCAGTGGTGGTCTCCTTCCCGTGTTGAAATATCATCAGTAGCTATGTAACCATCGTTTGTTTTCTCCGTGCAGCCTAGAAAGCATTAGCAAAGTTCTCTCATGTCTTTACGATCGCATCAAAAGTCTTGAACTCACCGATGATTTCGGTTAGCGCTGATTATGAAGTAACACCTGACGTTCTTAACCATTCCGTACATAACCAGAGAGAGGCGGTCCAGGGCGGTCTAAAAATTTCGCTTAAGAGCGACGAAGACCGGTCTGAGGCGGTTTTCTTCTTTTAAAGGGAGGGGAGATCTGAGATCGTTTAGGAGATAAGAGCGGAGGGGGCTCAAATTATCCTTCCAATCACAGGCAATTTCCATGCGCCTTAAGGGAAGGTTATAGCAGGGGTTGGGGTGGTGGGTTAAATGACCACTCTGGTTGGGAGAGTCCAAATCATGTCGCATCCTCCCAAAAAGTCCTGGTTTTAGAGAAGCTAGGAGAAAAAAGTCGCATCGGGATTAAAGTGTTAAAGCATCAACTGTCTCCTCTGTTGATGTACCTAAAGATCCATATATCACATTTTTTTCAAGATGCTCCTATCGGATTTAAAAACATTGGGCCATGGCTCGTTCTTGTATTTTTTTTTATTTCATAGATCCGTAGATTCCTTCCATAAAGTCGTAATATTTCTTTATACACAATACCTAGCTCTTGCTCTAGCATCTGATTCATTCATCAGAAGAATCTATATCTAAAAGCTTTTGAATTTCTGCATGTCTCTGAAAAAGTACTTTATTATTTATACCATTAAGATGCATCAAATTAAAAAAAGTTCTTTATGTTAGTTTCCTTTTTTCTCTCGTGTTATTTCATCAACGATAGAACAATAAAAGGTGTGAGAAATCTCGGAAAATATTGATCATTTATCACAATCCTACTTTTTTCTTCCCGATATTTACGCACTCGAACAGTAAGAAATTTTGCAAATAAACTCAAATTGTTCAAGCCACCATTACTGTATAGTGGTTAGAGTCGCCATTGAGAGGAATAAAGGGAAAATTAAGAAATACAATCCCTAATTAATTCTAAGGAAAGGTAGCGATAAATACTGTGCGTCATAGACAAATCATTTCTGATTTACGGAAATTTAAAAAATACGAATTATTTTAATCAGTTGGACTTATTAAATCATGGACGAGTTTTCTGATTTGTTTACTTACAGTAAATACCTTGACTTTATCTGCTTATATGTTGGATTTCCGTTTTGAAGATCTATTGACTTAGCATTATACCGGAAATGCGTAGTACAGGCATAGAAACAAACCACAAAACTTGCCCATAGAACAAACGTTTATGAAATTCAAGTTATTTGAAATGGTATACTTTGCGTTAATTTCTTTGTTATATTTCGAATCACTGACTATGAACCCAATTACCAATAAATCCGTCATTATTTATTACCAAATTTATGATGTTTTTTTCTGGCAATAAAGGAATTCTTGACCCAATAATATGAAATATTTTTCCTTAAATATGTTAAAAATAGAAACTTTTCCTCAAATCGTATTCTAAATTATCCCATTCAGTTTATTAACCTTCATTATTATTACATATTTTAATTATACATATTAACGCGCGTATTATCACATATTTATGTCGTTGCTATATAAATTTGAGTGCGATTTTTATTAATATAATCGTTGTTTGGTATAAAGGTAATAAATACAGATTAGATAAATAAAAGTTGCATTTATTTTTGTAACACAACACGATAGATACATAATACGATGAACGAAATAAGTTCCTCGTATAGACGCGCGACTTCTGGAAGGATAAACAGTGCGGCCATTTTTAAATTTAGAGAATCGTCGTTTTCTGAAATAGCAATTATTATAGCGAGTGTGTCTTGTAACCGAATTTCCAGGACTGTCCTCGTTAGAAGGTTAACTTCACATAAAGAAATTTAGCAGTTTTACACATGTATCACATATTTTTTCTCTCGTCACTTAACCGCCATAACTGTTTCGTTTCCTCAACTATCTATTCATGTGGTTAGAGTGGACAATGTGTAGTACTCAATTCGAGAATCAGTTCTCAAATATTTATCCGCGATCGGAGATAAAGCGTTCTTTTAGCAAGCATACGTCTCAAATATAGTTTCTACTAAACTTAATACGTCTCAAACATGATTTATACTAAACTCTCTACTAAACCTAAACCTATGGCACATACTGTTTTGAGAACGTGTCATTGAATTGATTCAGCTACCAGACATTAGAGCACTTTTTTATAGAGACATGAATCTTTTGCGCCGAATTGTAATTCTATCAATAATTGACTTAATTTTAGCACATATGTTTCAAAATAAGATAACTTGTTGCACAGGCACTATAAGGAAGGGACAAAAGATTTTAGAATATCTTGAATGGACCCAAAGTTTTTCCAGGGTTTGTTATCAATAAACCTACTGTAGTAACATCAATCTCTAGGTTCCTACCTACATCTTGGACGTAGTAAAAAACTTCGGAGGATGTGACGGCTATTTACGTTTATTCTTGTCTTCTGGAAGTGGTTAAAAATGATTAATATGGACCCTAGAACTCACCATTAAATTTAAGGGTACTTTTCAATCTACGGGATCCAATTGTCGCCAAGCTGATGTATTGGCGTTATTCCGTTTTGTCACAAACATTCATCGCTAATATCACTAGGATTTCACGGTCTGCGTCAAATTCAGTTCGAGGAAACTTGGGGTTCTGTTAAAGTTGCATTCAGGATGCTACAATTCGGTTGGATTTTGTCTCGGGTGGCGTTAATGCAAAAGTACTCACTTTAAGTATTAATCTTCCAACTCGTAACCGGTCTCAAAAGGGCACTAAAAAACCAATCTTTTAACCTTTAGTGCTCTAAATACTAATTAGATGCGCGCTGTACTTTGCATGTCGTATTCGCATATGAAATTCCTTCAAAGACTATGCAATTACTTTGAGTAGCAAACAAGCCAAAACAAGTTATAACAATCTCAGTAAAATCCTGTCTAAATTGTTTGAATAAAATTTTATTCATAAATGTTTCCTATATGTTTTGAAGTTAAAGTATGCATGTAACTCAATTTACCTTTAGCAAAGCCAACGGAGAACTCTGAAATGTAATTAGATGCCTAAACATTCACTGATTTACAAGAGCTCATATTGTTTCTTTGGAAGGTAAAAAATATTTTTGCGTAATTTCATTTTTCCTGAAAAATTATTCTACAATTTCCTACAACTTTGTAGGTAGTTTTTCAACCATCGAAATCAAGAAACGTCAAAATGATGCACCGTCAAAAATGGTGACTTAGAGTCACCTCTCGAATACAAAGGGTTAAATACGGATGTTGAAATAAAAATTATTTAGCGATGGCTGAGAATCAGAAAAATCTTTAAGGGAAATCAAAGCAGAACCTATTAAGAGAGACAGGAAGAACGTACGAAGGAATGTCAAAACATATTTGCTCTTAGTTTTTGAATAGTAGGTAAATAAAACTAAGTGTTCAATAATGAGGTCATTTCCAGACATAGTCCCCAGCCATTTTGATGTACTTAGTGTAGCGATTCGTATGCTTGAGTGTTCATTTGAGGTAAATTTATTTTGTTAGGCTGCTGATCCCGTCTTGCCTGTCCTGTTTCGTATAAATAATGGACCTTATGCATGTGACGTCACATCCTCCGACACGTGACCTGCCGGAGGCAGCCATTGGTCAGTCTTAAACAGCCGACTCAGAACTGCTTTTATTTCTGAGTCGCTTATAGGCCGATCGTTTTGTTTATTCCTCCACAGCTGTTTTTTTATACTCTCGAACCCAAACGGTGCATAAGGTCCTTTGACGTTCGCGTAGACGCGCAGAGAGAGATTTCAAGCAAAAGTGCTTAGCCCAGACTAGCTAAAAGTAAAATTGTTCCATGTGGAGACATCATTTTAAAGTCAAGTAGGGTTAGGCATGTTTCGCTGTATTGTTTGACAAAAGTCAAACCCCAGCAAAAGGAGAAAGACCCTCACAGTATTGAAGAGAAAACTGAGCATTTTTTTTTATTGTTTGACAGCTAACAATAGGATTCTCATGACTGTTTAATTAGTTGACCCTTTTCAGTTTACTACACGTTTCGTTTTGAAACTTACTAAATTTATTTCAAAAATGAGTATTAGACATGTAGCTGACGATAAATATATAAAGGAAAAAAAATTGGCATTTTTTATTTTCAAGAAATTTATAGATTCACAGTAAGACCAATGAACGGTAACTGGCTATTTTCCTTCTGAATAAGTTATCATCGAAATGCAATTTAAATTATATATTTAACCTTCAAACGGGCGCACGTTTGCAAGAGATACTTGAATTGTGCATCGTATTACATATTTATATCGTTACTTTATATATTTAAGCGCAATTTTATTTATAAAATCCTTGTCTATTATTAGGCTAATAAATACAGATAACAAAAGTTTCATTTATTTTTTGTAAAATTACACGATATTTATATGCAATACGATGCACGGTACGTCGTAAAATTTGTGTAAGCGCGCCCGCTGGAAGGTTAATTTATAAGTAAACGAGAGTATTCAAGATATTCAACCTTCGTAGAATTCAATATTACTTTCGAAGATTCAGTTTTAAAAAATATCAATTTGAGCAAGACCCCTCATCACTTTGTTTCTCTTGGAGATCGAAAGTAATTTAGCTCTTGCAATGCCAATATCTTTGTGAATATTAACGGTATTGAACTGGAATTTTTATATAAGTTGGCCTATATACCTGGCTCTTAAATTTTGAAAGAAAAACTAAGCTTCATTCTGAACACTTTTCACTACGCATGGGCAATGTGTGGTTTCACTGCGAAACCAGTGAAAATTAACTCTTTAATTTTCATTGGTTTCGCATAACTCTTTATGTCATGGAAGGGCTTCTGAATGTATAATTTCCTATTTTATGAATTTTTAAATCTCCATATAGTTATGCCTTAACAAATTCACATAGTCATGCCTTAACAAATTCACATAGT
>BGPR01001372.1:52496-80475 GCA_013235015.1 Araneus ventricosus
CTTAACAAATTCACATAGTCATGCCTTAACAAATTCATCATGATAATTTTGTTCTGCGGAATTGGAATTTTCTTCCAACGCGTATTTTGTATAAATCTCCAGCTTATGTAAAAGATGCAGGACTTTATTTCTTGATGAGAGACGGGAATGTGTGTTTTTAAGGGGAAAGATAAATTAATTTTTTTGCGAAATATATCTGCATTGTAAGTTGCATGGTAATTGAAAGCAAGCTTGCTGTACAGTAATAGTCCTAAATACTTACTTCTTTTTAATATGAAACAATGCAATCGAAAAATGCTAGTTTGCTGTTAAGTTATTTGGAATATCCTTTTCGCAAGAGTATGGCAGACATTTTATCTGTATTAACGGCAATACGCCATAAGATTCACAACTCGTTCATATTTTTGATGCTACGTTTGGGCTTAAACCAAGTTTAGGAAAAAGGACTTGGGTCGATATCCAGACTTCGGGAAACCGTTGTAGCTGGAGAATTAATTTGCAATTTTTGTCACGTAATTTATAGCTTTAGGTTTTAACATCGTGAGGTTAGTTAAATTAGTTTAGTTGTATAAATACCCCGTTTAGAAGATAGACGACGGTTATTTTGAACCGTGGTCAGATGACGAGGACGATAAAAGAGCTGTCTGTCGACCCATCTCCAAACATTCGCGCCACAATCGCGGGAGGACTTTTGCGCCCCTTTAAGGCAACAAACCCAATACACTATGAATCTTCAGTGGTTTTTTTTGGACCTGGAACCCTCCGCCTCCGTGGCCGACACCTTGCCCCTAGGCCACCTCCGCCTAGCATTATGAAATAACTTTATTAGAAACACCGTCAGGTCTAGTGTATTAATAATTCCCATTGATCCGCTAACTCAAACTTAGTTTGGGTAATCGTTGTCGAGGACCACGAGAAGACAAAAGATTACATTCATTATCTCCTCACGCTTGTCATTGCAGTAGAGTTCTGGATAATTTTGGAAAGAATTTATAGAAAAGAAATGAAAGTAGAATGACACCTTCCCTAGGAGGAGTGAATTTTGAATCGGTGGTAAAAAGAAATTTTTATAATGACTTTGAGAATAAATTTTTTACCATTGATGCTGCTCTTACACATTACAGAATCTGATTATTTTAAACTTCTACGTCGTAGAAACCATTTTGGAAAAATATCTATGTCATAACTCCGCAAACTAATGCAGCAGTAAGATAAATTCGATATGAAATCTTTAAAATTAGAATTAGTAATGAAACTCTGGACGAAATGACAAAAAGAAATAAAATTTCTGTGTTCGATGTTAACACTGAACATATCGACGGTACTCACAATACACCATTAGCTAGCGGATAAAATTTTATATTAATTTTTTTTTTCAGGTTGTAGATATTTAATAAATTTGAGGCCGAAACGTTAGAAAAGTTGATTGTCGTCTGCTCCACCATGAATAAATCTATAAATCAAGAACTTAGATGGACGAATTTTAGCACGTTATTTTACAATTTGTCGATCGATATATTGGACGCATTCAGTCAATGGAGAGATCCAAATGCTCAAAATTCTCTTTACCCCAACATAACTTGGCAAACATAGACAAATCACAATAAATACTATACGGTATAGTCAGAGGTAAGACAAATCCGCGGGCTCAACAGAATTAGATAACCCTTTATAGGACATAACTCCGGTGTCTCAGAGAATAATTTTTTGGGGGGGTGCTGTATATTTAAAACTGATGTTATACATACAAAACATCACACGTTTGGATTTAACAAATAATTTATGATGGGGGGTGGTAAATACAAGAGATCATTCAGGAAACTGAGTGGTAAGCATACTTACCACACCTGAGCATTAAAGGGTAAAGAAATATCAATGTTCACTGGTATTATATTTACTTTAATTTAGGTAATTTAAAACATCTTTCTGTAAATTGTCGGTAAAACCATGTAATTTATTCGAATTGAAATTAAATAATTAAATTTTGAAGTTCATTTTATTGTTGATGGGTTTAAGCTAGGAGGAGCCTTTGTTGCATAAAAAATAAAACTGTTGCAACTAACTGTTTACTATGTCTCTTAATCACCAATTTGTGCTGATAAAAGGCAAAACTCATAAACTGAGGTAAATATTATGAACACACCAAAATTTAAATCAAAAATATACATGGTCATTAACAGGAAGATCTCAATTTGCCGAAACTCCTCTACATCAACAGTTTTTTGTTGAATTTTAAAAATGAAAGGCAATTTAAATTCAGTAACAAATGCTGATATTTAAATATAAAAATTAATGTTAGATATAAAAGAACAAAAACGACTTCGTTTTTTTACACTATGAAAATTTCCGTGGTTGAGATTTAATGACAACTCTTTATGCATGATTACCTTACCAGAAACACCAAGCCATTGAACGGCATTGGTAAAGCATACCTGCTTTTGAATTTAATTACGATTAAACTATAAATTAATGTTTATCTGGGTTATTATTTTAGCTCTATGGAATGTTAAGCATCCAATTACTTTTTATTTATCATTTACAATAATGTTTTTTAGACATGAGAAAAATCTTTCGTGAGTTGGTAACTTCTTTGTATATGAAAGTCTCGGATATTAAAAGAGTGTATGATAATTATTTACGTTGTTTACCGTTAAAATACTGCAGATCAAACCTTTATCTCGGTTAGCCTCTCACCAATGGAGGTATTTTTACACTGTTTTTGTCGCCATTACAACGTTCCTAAATTCAAGAATGTGTGTAATGGACCAGCCTTTATTTACTATGCTTTCAAGATGCTAAAGCCTACACCCAACTTTATTCAGGTCATTTTGTCCTTAAATTATCACAATGCATCTTGAGTATATAAAATTTGTAAAGGCATTTAGTCATTTTCCTTAATATCTAAAATAATAGTCCAGGATGATACAAAATGATTATTCGGTAAAAAAAGTATTGGAATAATAATGTAATAGATGCCGATTGCATGAACCTGCTAAATTGCAGCTAATGGAAGTTAAATCAATCTACCTGCACGTTCATAAAGGTAAATTGAGTTTACGGTACCCATCCGTTTTCTCGCCAGTTTTTCTTGGCGCAATTCCATGTGCCGTCGCCAAACACTGTTTTAAGGATGGTGCGATTTTTATTACTCTGTACGCATACGTCACCTAAAACAATTTTTTAAGCGCAATGCTTGCGGCATTCGCGATGTGCAGGCAAGTTTTTTGGCAAAAAATTGGCTTTCGCTTTTCAGCATAGCGGAATATAAATAGTTCCGCTTATTCATTAAAACGTACAGAATAACATACACAGGTACTGAACCGATATTATTAATCGAAGGAATTCAAAATCCATCTTCAAATTCGATTTACATCGATTAATCACATCTGGGGTTAAGACAAAACAATCCAATCAGAGCAGTGAAAACAATATAGCCTGATAAATAAAACACGAAGAAAGAACGAATTTAGTACATGAGCGCTTGTCACCCCGTCAAACATCTAGACGCATCCAAAACAAATGTTCTCTCATCTCCGTTCTGGCAGCAAAGGGTTGGCGATCTAAGAGGAACAGTAAGTATTAACCGTAAACTCACATAGAAACCACATCAAATAAATATTGAAATAAACTATGATCCACGAGCTACAATTCTTCAAGAAATAACTTTAAGAATAATAATTTCTTTGTACATCGACAGGTGCCTTTAGCCACACTTACTACTAGGCCTAAAATGCTTCAAGAACTAACACAAGGATTCATCCAATTTTATGTTTTTAGTATACGTTTATTTAAATTCACGATTGCAAATTCTTACACATACATTCTATAAAAATATCAAAATATTTAATGTGATAAAAGCTACATAAAATGTTGCTCAGTCTAATAAAAATACATCCATTACTTTAAAATGTGGAAACCGAAATGCAATTTTTCGGTATAAAATTCGTTAAATAATCAGTTCTCTTTAAAACTGAAGGCTTTAAAAACTAACAATATATTTTGCAATAAAGCGATCATCAAATAGTTGCATTTCAAAGCAAAATAATTTCTTCATAAAATCTTTTACATTTTTCATTAGAAAATGAGACAATTAAGAATGCGTGTCACCTCTCAAATGGTTATTGTGAAAATCCTAACTTTTTATGATTTCCACTTCTCCTAACTAAAATCCTAAATTTCCTATAAACTTGATGAACGATGAAAAGCATAAAATTTATCTATTCCTTGTTTGTGTCTTTATTTCTTTGATTAAGGCATTTGATAAAGTCACTTTCAAAGTTATTACATGAAGCATTCAAACTTGACAAAAAATTGTCTGTTATATTTTGTAAGAGCTCATGTGTTACTGACCTTGGTACCAAAGACGAATCGGGTTTCAATGTCGACGTATGAACATTTTTAAAACCGCTATCATGCTGCATTTCTTCAGGTGGGGGGAGGGAACCCTTATTCGTTGCCCCAGTTATACTTGTGCTACCACGATCCTTGCCAACTTCTGTATCTTTGCTATGAGACAGTTCATTTGCACTTGGACCTTCTGATGATTCTGATCGTATAGTGCTATCCGTTAGTGATAAAACCACCTGATTTTTCCGTAAGGAACACTCAATCTCACCTTTTTGAGTGAAAATGCAGACCTTGTTATCAATAAATGATAGTTTAACATTTCCATCTCCAATATTGAAGGTTATTTTCTGTTTTTCATCAGCAGTGTATTGGTCCTTATTATCGACCAATACTTTTTTGTTGCCAAGGGTATCAAATTCGAAACACAGATTTACATCTCTTCTCAGATTTATAATTTCCTCATGTGCTTCTGTTTCGGACTCGTTTAATTTTTTCTGATTTTCCGAAGAAATATCTTGCTTAGTGTTAGAAGCATTTAGGTCCAAATTTTGTATTCTTTCTTTAATATCCGTTAAGTTTGAATCTTGCAACAAAGACGTGGATTCATCAACCTCGAATTTCGTTTCAGTTACTTCCTGTTGCACTTTTGAAGTTTTCTGATCCAAGTTCAGTTTTCGCTCGTCAATGTCTTTAGAGCACTGCAACATTGGTTCTTTCCCATCGGTTTTTGATTCATCTATTTTACTTTCATTTTCTGAAGATGATTCCTGCTGAACTTCCAAAGCTTCCAGTTCCGAGTTCAGTTTTTGCTCGTCAGTGTCTTTAGAATACTGCAACATAGGCTTGGATTCATCTACCTCGAATTTTTTATCAGCTACTTTGTTTTCATGTTCTGAAGATTGTTCATGTTGCGCTTTCGAAGTTTTCAGATCCAAGCTCAGTTTTCGCTTGTCAATGTCTTGAGAACACTGCAACATAGGCATAAAATGATCTTCGTATAATTTTGCTTCAGCTATTTTCTTCTCACTTTCTGAAGAGCATTCCTCTTTCACTTTCGAAGCTTTTAGATCCATGCTTAGTTCTCGCTTGTCGGTCTCTTTAGAATACAGCAACATAGGCAGGGATACATCTACCTCGGAGTTTGTTTCAGTTGCTTGCTTTTCATTTTCTAATGAGAGTACCTGTAGCACTTTCGAAGCTATAGGGTCCAAGTTCCGTTTTAGCTCGTCAATTTTCTGCTGTTTTGTTTCCTGCAGTAACTCAGAAAGCCTGGAAGACGCATAAATTTTAGCTGGTAGAGGGGATGCGCAAGCCAAAAAGGCCTTATCAGTTGAATGCCCTGGTTTGGAAGGAAGTTCTTTTAGTTCAACTGAATCTGTAGCAACAAGAGATTCCACTTTAAGAACATCAGTAGGAGCTTCAGGAATCGCTTTCGGTTCCTTACCACCTAGTTCCTGCTCTGAAGATGCATTTCCTGCTAATGTATCAACATCCTTTTTATCACATATGGGTTTTTCACAATCCACGTCAGTCTTCTTTTTCTGTTTGGCCGCTTTCGCTCTCGTAGACATTGCTGATGGAGACACTTTGGATTTTTCTACCTCCTTCATTTTTCTTTTCTGCTCTTCAGTCACATTCTTTGCGAGTTTCTTCTCTTGCTTACTTTTACTCTCATTTTTTGTAGAAGACCCCGTCGCTTGAGTACCACTATCTGCAGATGCATTGCCTCTGCCTCTGCTTCTGCCTCTCCCTCTGTCTCTTCCACCTCCTCTTTTCATCATTTTCCCAGCAGAATAAGTCTTTCAGTCAAAATAAAACGCAATATCTATTTCATAGGCAGAGCTTAACTGAAAGAAATGAAAATTTGGCCGTCGTAGTCCTTTCTAACACCGATCAGATTGTTTCAGTTCGAATGTGAATCTATTGTAGCGAAACTAGCGGATTTTCTTTTTCAGTTTCAGTCAGTGTAATTGGTGACGCACTAGAGCTACTGAAATGAGTTCGTCGCCGAAGGAAAACATGAAAGCATGTAAATAAAGTGATATCATAAAACACTCTATACTTCATAGGTATTGTCTTTATTCCTGCAATAAAGGTACATAAGCACTATTGGTAAATTACCTCACAGCTATTTCAGTGTTGCTTGATGATGATAATGAGATTCAAGTAGACTTTCTATGTTCTAAAATCCCCTCCAGGGTCCTTTAAATATGTTGACAACATTATAACTTTAAGAAAATTTCTTCCGATACGGGGTAGGTGTCAATCTTATGACCTCCGGAGCACGCGGTTTCCTGGTCTCGCTTCTTCACTGGAGAGTCACACGTTCAAAATGAAATCTCATAAGAGATCTGCAATGCATGTGGGCCTGCCTGCCGAACGTTTAATATCTCTTTCAGAATCTTACATTTACCTGCTAATGTAGCGTGGTTATTTTGATAGGGAAATGCTGAGGGAGATTTCTTCCTGGTCATCTGATAACGGATCAAAACTACGATTACTATCATAAGCCTGTCCTCACGTAATTTCAAAACAAAACACTCAAATAACTAAACTAAACTAAATGGTAAAGTATTGGATAATTTATTTCATGTTATTTTTCGATCTCTTTCATAATAGAGGGATGCAAGAATAGAAAAATACAGAAATTGTAGAGATCTTTATCTTTTTTTTTCGCTCGAAATCATTGCCCCGTAATGAAACCAGGGACATTTACTCCTGATCTTATTTTATGCACCTGTGAAGAGAAACTACTATCCGAAGTGATCATTAAGGGGTCTATTCTGGTACCGGATACACCCGTAAAACTTACGGGTCTATTCCGCACGTTAACAACGGGAAAAGTGACGTCTCCCAACCCAACCGGGGGTACCCTAATAGTCCCTTTATAGCAACTTCAATGGACCTTATGCACCCTTTGGGTTGGAGAGTATAAAAAAACAGCTGTGGAGGAATAAACAAAACGATCGGCCTATAAGCGACTCAGAAATAAAAGCAGTTCTGAGTCAGCTGTTTAAGACTGACCAATGGCTGCCTCCGGCAGGTCACGTGGCGGAGGATGTGACGTCACATGAATAAGGTCCATTGCAAGGTAAGCAAGGTAATATAACACAAACAAAAACATCTTATCTGGATCTTGATCGTTTCGTATTTACTATGAAGAGGATATAGGGTGTATCAGGGATGGATATTGCAACAAGTCCATTGACCGCAATTCAAAATTATGATGTCCATCCAAAAATAGCCCTCTTTATGCTGTTAAACGAAAAGTAATTATAACTAAACTAAGCAATAAGTCTACCCATCTTAAAATGCCTATAGCAATGACTAAAATTTTCTTATAACGTCAGAAGTTTAGACTATTATCCAAAGATATAAACTGGAAATATGGAATCGAAGAAATAAAGTGGTTTTTTCTCTAGGTTTATTAATTTGTTACTTTGATTTCTTATATTGATGTTGTCCGAGTATAAAATCGATCATTGAAAACAGAATTCATATTGTGAGTAGGGCGTTTACTTGGTATTTCTAGTAAAAGAATTGATAGTCAATTCTCTTTTTTTACCGTAGTTAAAATTGCGTTGCTAGACTGGTTCGCAAGAGTAAAGAATGGGTCATTGCTCTCTGTTTTTATGATTTAGAAAAAAATCCGCTATTTTCATTTTAGTATGATTTACTGATAACGAAATATAATTTCAGCTCATTTTACTAAACTACCACGAGGAATCCCTTAGTGTTTATCATTTTCCATAAAACATTATATAGTATAATATTTTTAAAAATGTGGCGAGATTTCACATTTTCTTGCGTTTTACGAACTTTATTCAGAAAAAGACTTAGTGTATCTGATATGTACAAATAATATAAAATTTGAATGTGATTGTATATTAGACACTAAAGATAAGTGTACTACAATTTATCGAGATGGAAGCTAATCTATTATTTACTAATCGCTGTACACGCGGCTCCGCACGCGTTCATCTGTTCTATACATACGAAAGAAAAAGGAAAATGCATATACTTTTATATCGTACAGTTTTTAACTTTAAATAAACAACCCCTGTTTTAGCATCCTCAATCCTAACTGATAATACCTAATTAATTACTACATTAAAGGTTTCGGATAAACGACTCTTTTTGGGGTCTATTCTGGTACCCCCGGTTGGGTTGGGTTCTGTTTTTTACGGGCGGAACCCACCCCACCCGGGGGTACCAGAATAGACCCCTTTATGTCACCGTTTGGAGCATATATGTAAAGATTGCTTGGACTTTTCATTCCAGAACATGCCATGGGAGAAACAAGCATGGTAACGGTAGATTTGACATCGTACACTCATCCCAAATGATGTTTGCAATCTGTTTGACAATCGCTTTATCAGACCTTTTGCATATATTGTATATTTCCTTGTATTGCATATAGGATTATCACTGTGAGCAAATCCAGAGATAAATGTAACGGAGAATGTGCTATACGGTCTCCATCCAAAAGTATGATAGCTATTCTTGATGGAGCAATGGCAAGAGCTATATCACATTTAGGTTAGGTTAGGTTAGGTTATATTAACGTCCCGTTTTGAAGCAACACGAGGGCTATTTAGGGACGGACCTCGTAATTTTGAACCGCGGTCAGATGACGAGGACGACACCTGAGCTGGCACCCCCCTCTCCAAACTTCCGCGCCACACCAACGGGAGGACGTTTGGCCACTACGTATGATTTAGCGTGCAACAGGCCCCATACACGGCGGATCTTCAGTGGAATCGGGTTTCGAACCTGCGACCCTCCGGTCCCGAGGTCGAGACCTTACCACTAGGCCACCGCGGCCATATCACATTTAGATTGAATTTAAGTAAGGATCAAATTAATCTTAAAATGTTGTTTCAGTTCCACATGAGACACCAAGTAATAGAGGTTCACCGTTCTCTTCAGCAATGAAATTCCCCATTACTTCATACGCTGTTGGCTGATCTTTTGTTAATCAAGGTTTATTGGTTCCCACCATATCTTGCGAAATACTCGCATCGTAGTTTGCTTTACGTTAAAAATCTCTATTCAAAGCATCATGTGTTGACTTGTATTAACAAGTAATACATGTTAAAGCAACGTTTTCCCATGAATTAATAAGCATCTTGATATCAACTGCCAAAGTGATTAATTTTGGAAAATTTTTTCGGTTGAGTTCATATTTTTGTGAAAATATATAAAACGTGTGGTTGGTTCAAATTTTGCGATGCGCATTCACACCTCACCATATTAAAAGCCTTGATATCCAAATAATATGATAGTAGAGGGGAACAGGGAAAAATATTCCTGAATTCTAGATATATCGAAGATAAAAATAAACCAAAAATTTGTAGTTAGAAAATGTAAATCAAAAAGGAAATGAAAGTGGAATTGTCCAAGGAAAGCAAATTAATTTTAACATTACCAAAACACGTGAAAGATTAAAAACTAAAATATTTTTAAATTGACAACAATCTAAAACGTTATAAATTGTTTTGAAAATTGATTAAAAGTCAAAGATATAGTATTACGCAAGTGAAAGAGGTGTCGCTGAGAAGCCATATTTTTTACTTTTATGATGGTTAAAAAAATAATGTTCTAATGATATGTTCTGAATTTACTTCGGAAAAACGTTAAAAATTACTCTTATTACTCTCGCTACAAACTTTTTAACAGCGTATTTAATCCTTGCAGGTGCGAAAGAACATATGTGTCAGATTTCTTTATAAACAGACATTGCATGTTTTAGCCATAGATTCACAACATAATATTTGGATTTTGAGTTCTAATGATATGACAGTATGTATTAATAGGGGAAAATAATGCCTGAAATATAGATATTAAGGTGGTGAGAAAAAAAGTCCCCAAATCTGTAGTTAAAAAAATGCAAATATTTCCTTTTTCCTCCGTCAATATGTTTTAAAGATTATGATTTTCAAGGTTGTGCGAGAACATATACAACGCAATAAAAACTGAAAAACTTATAAATGAACTATAATCTTATTTAATGAGATAAAGTAAAAAAAAAACCAGTCAATTAACAGACAGGTAAGTATCAAACATTTAAGTACCAAAATCTAAGACAAAATTAAAGCAAACTATAGAAGAAGTTGCAACGAGTTTAAAAAGCAGTGTTTAAATATAATTTATCGCAAGTGTATATTACAAACTGCGAAATTCTGCGTGCGAAAGTGAAAATGTCTAAAGAAAGCAATTTAACATTGGCAAAAGCACACGAGAGAGATTATGTTTAATATTACAGCAAATGAAAGAATTCTTACCAATTTTGTTTAAATTAATTTTTTAAATTGATTATAAATGAGAAAAAAGTCATATAGAGATGGAACAGATGTCACTAAAAAACTAATTTTTAAATTTTAAGATTGTTTAAAAATAGTTTCTGTGTGATGTAAAAAACTCGAAATATTTTTAACTCCCTTTACGGCCTTATTCACCATCCATGGTTAAATCCTGATCAGCGGTTAAAAGGGAATTTACACGAACAAGCGAATGCTGACCGAAATGATCGGCTGGATGTATCCCCTAGCTGGCGAGAAACTCGTTTGGCTCGAAGGCTGAGGGTAATTTTAAAAATCGCCAACAACAGAGAAATTGAGATACCATACCAATATAGTAACCCAATAAAGTATACATTTGGCAATGCATTTCGGTCACCTTTCGCATTATTATAGCAGAACCATCATTTAACCGCTGATCATGGTTTAACCATGGATGGTGAATAAGGCCGTTAGTGCAGTTTAATGCGTTACTTTTTAATGCGTAGTTATTCCTTCTAGTTGCTAAGGAACATATGTGCTGAATTTCGTTCTAATCCGTCAAGAGGTGTGGAATTGTATAAGGTTCAAACACACAAACAAACAGACTTTGAATTTTATATAGATTGCAGTCCGCGATTGTAGCAATTTCGTGTTCTTAATATTATAACGCTATGATACATTATAACATTGAAAATTAGAGTTTCATTTAAAAAGCGTTTGATCTAATAGTAATGTGGAATCTAAATAGTGATTTTAATATTTGATTTTTTCCAACCTTCTTTATAAAGATTCAAATATATTTGACCTCTTCGCTTACAACAATGTGTCTAAAACGTGCATCTAACTACAGAATTTTAGATATTTAAATTGGTAGTACAAAAATCTCTTGGGAACGCTTAAATGTCTCGTTTCTTTGAGCATCTTCAATAGATTGAAATAAAATATATCCCATTACCTAATAAGGAGGTTAAATAAATTTGTTGGGAAAATAGTTCAATTTTTTGTTTTATACATAATTTGCTGCTCTTGCGATTATATTTAAAGCCTCGAGTAAATCCATTTAAAACGAAAGGAATTTTTATTTCTATGCAAAGTCATTATGGCGTCAAAGGCAGATTGTAGGACCTAAATGAAGCGCTTTTTGTGCGTCGCTTGAAGCAGACATTTATATTATGATCTAAATTTTCTATACTAATTTGTCAATAAAATTCCAGAAATAAAAAGCAGGACTGGTCGCACCTCGACTTTCTCGTATATTTCCACAATTTCCGTTTCTTCCTACACTGAAGAGAATCGATTGTTCATTTTGAATACCTTCCCATCGAATGAAGATATTTCATTTATCAATTTTTACACATTTCTGATTATGTTCCTATGATTAAAACGGTTATCTTTCAACATCTTCACACACCACAAAATGCATTTATATATACTGTGGGTACGTAATTTAGTTTTAACAATCAAATCATTTATCATCAAGTCATTATAATTATCATTTTGAAATAATAATATACCATCACCAAAATCTGAAAAGGTTGGCGTTAAGCTCACGTAAAACTTTTCGACGAAACAAAGAACTACATTAGATAGGTTAGATGTTTCAAGCCCTAACGAAGCGTCTTGTTTTGCTAATTAATGAAATACCACTTTCCATCAAGCTAATTGCATTTTATTAAATTAACCTCAATCCCAATGATATTTCAATATGCAATTAATATAAAAATTGTCGCTTTCAAACGTTGATTTGAGTACATGCATTTTTAAAACTCTTCCTACCTCGCCCTTCTCCTGTTTCTTTATCTCTCTAGCGCATATCCAACAGATTCAGAGTCACTGTAAAAGGTTAAATGCTAATTTTTTAGCCTCCCTCGCGAGATTTTGATTAAATATTTTCGACAAATCGAGAAAACGTTAAGTAAATAATACAAACTAATTTTGTCAAAATTACTTAAGTTCCAAGTCAAGACTCACAATAAGAAATAAAATTAATGCACATAAATAAAACAAATTTATTACACACAATAATCGTGGGAATAATGTTCTTCAGATATACAAAGAGGTCGTAAATTTGTACTGCTAGATCTGAAAAGTAATAATTTAACAATATATAGTCAACTACATACACAGTAGTAGGAACAATGCTGTCAATAACAATTTCACTTTCTCTCATTAGCTTATATTGAATAAGAAATTGATACGATATTTAGTAATTAGAACAGATGACATTTTAAACACCAAGAATATAAAACATGTTAAATCTTTACAATAAAGCTAACTCAATATTTCTGTAAGCTTTGGAAATTTTACTAAATTTCCTTTAATATGGTTCGCAACTCTCGTTTTAAAATTTTCGTATGTAGAGAGAAAAGGTTTTCAAATAATGGTCACAAGATTTCCGTATGATATTTTTCACTTAATTCAGTCTTTGCACAAAAGGGTCGTAAATTTTAATTAACAGAAACAATTGCAGAAAAAAATGTGACATTATTATTGCTCCGTAAGATCTAAAAAGAATTTTAGGTCAATAAGCATATAACTATTATTATTCTTGCAGACGAACAGTTTTTCAGCAAACATTTCATCTCTTGTTATCATAAGATTATGTAAAGTAGTAAACGGATAAAGTGACAGTAAGATAAGAAATTTATTTAATGACATTTAAAACGCCTAAAATGGCAATAAAATTGTAAATATTGTTTTCTAAGATCTTCCTAAGACTATACTAATTAGTTAAATGGTCTAGTAGTAAAATTTTAACGCTAAAATTAGCTTAATATTTCTTTAAATTTCGGAAGACTTCAACGAATCAATTTTAATGTGGTTTTCAACTCTCGTTTTAAATTTTTTGCTTGCTGAGTGGAAGTCTTTCAAGTAATCATTGCAAAGTTCTCGCATCTTTTCTTGCGTAGAATTGATCCCGGAAGCATCCTTTTCCTTGGAATATTTGCTGATACTGCTTGAACTGCATTTTGTGTCAGTTGCAGTTTTGTCATGCTGTTCAGAGTCTATTAAAATGTCTTTACCAGGGTTATCTGTAGTTTGATCATCCACTGTTTGACAATTTAGGCTTGAAAATTCGCTGGCACTACTCAAATCGCATTTTGTGTCACTGGTCGTTTTGTCATATTTTTCTGAATCAATTTTGATGTTTTCGTCCGGGTTTTCTGTAGCATGACCTTCCAGTGTGCCAGAGCAAGTTTCGACATTTTGAACCAAATCAATTACCGGACGTCTTCTCGAATTACAAACAACCTGGCTGCCTTGGTCGACTAGAAGATAAATTTTGATAGTTTCGTCCCCAATATAGATAATTTTTTTATCTGGAGTATAACAAGAATAAATTGAACCTTTTTTATCGCTATTCTTAACCGATTTATCTGTTGCAAGTACTTTAATACCTCCACGTATCGCCATTGTCTTTTCTTTAACTGATGGTGAAAGTTTTTTCTCTTGTTCATCCAAGGATTGCATATCGGTCTCAAATGTTTTCAGTTTCTGTTGAAGTATGTTCCTCTTGTTAGTTAAATCCTCAGTCGCTTTTTTATGTACTTTTGGAGGAACATTCTTTGAGGTATTGGATGCAAATTCCATGCTTTTAGTAGCTTTCGGAGTTCGTATTTCTGCAATTTTTTCATTTTCAGCTTCAACCTGTGTTTTGGCGTGCTCACCTTTATGCAATCTTTTATCATCGGAATAATTTAGCTGAATACTTTGCGAACAATCCTGTTCAGTTTCAGCAATATTGCTACTAAGTTTCTTGCGTTCAGGAATCATTTTTCGAATCTTTAAGTATAATGGCTTTCGTTTAGTGATCGATTCTTCTTTTGGAGAAGCACAGTCATTCCCAGTTTCCTTGCTCGTCTCGCTGCTGTCAATTTGCTGATTTACTTGCTGTCCTATAGTACGTGATGTACTAGGTTCGTTGCAAGAGGAATACGGCAGATTGATATCTTCTTCAATTTCACTTCCTTCACCCCTTGTCTCATGTTGCAAAGGTTCTTGATTGTCTGTACCGTAGTTTGCAGAAGAAGGAACCGTCTTTTTATTCTGTTTTTGCTCTTTCGTAAGTTTTTTAAGAGCAATTTTTAGTTTTTTAGCGTCAGCCTTTTTCGCTTGTTCCCTATTTCTGATAACTCGAGGGTCTTCCTGGGGATTAGTACGGATTCCTTTTTTGCCTTTGTTCTTATTTTTAGGCGGCATCTTGTGTCGTGAAAAAGAGACAAGCAGTGAGACAAAATGATGATTCTTCCTCCTTGGCATTCACCAGGTTGCAATGATGAGTAGAGATAATGAATTTGCCACTTTTTTCTCTTAATGTCAAACTCATTTCATTTTAGTTCATATTTTTCGGACGAGTTTTCTGATTTGTTTATTTTGGTTTCACAGATTTTCCGAGGACATCCGTTTTCCAGCTACCCTCCAATTTAAGCGATAGTCAAATCCAATTGGATTACATATCAAGCACCAAGTTCAAATCAGTTATTTCTCGAGTACACAAAGTGCTGAAAAGAGTGATAAAGAATAATTATGACAACCTTTCAACAAAATTAGGCTCTTATTTTAAGTAATCATTAAGAGCTACAACAATGAAACACATGAAAGGAATTGCGTAAAATTTGATATTTTCAAAGTATCCTTAAGTCATAACATTAGAAAACTCCACTTTAAACATTTATTAATACCTTCATACAGAGTGTTGAAACTTTGAAGATTCCCATTGACTTAACTTTACACCCGATGTCGATGGGTAAGGCGGCAGCCCTACATTACAGCTCATGAACAAAACAGAAAACCGGTCCATAAAATTACATTCACGTATTCCCTATTAATCTGCTGTGTCTAGATGATCTGATAATTTCTGCTCCGTTTTAAAATTGTATCTTTATGCTGAAGGAGAGTTTTCTGTTGATTTTAGCTTACGTTAAATAATCATAAATTGTATCTTGTAAATGTCTTTGGATCATTTGGGAGCAAAGGTTCATAGATAATGCACCAAATCTTGCTCCCGCTTTCTAAGATTTCGAAGAAAAACTTCAAAGATCTTCTAAGCTATATTGCAAAAGAGAGACTTAATTCCAATCTTCTGTGTCAATTCTGTTTGATCAGACTCTTGATATCCATACTGACATTGGACAGAAGCACTTTCTGGAAGAATTGCATAATGTTATTTCATGCTTGTTTCCATAAGTTTATATTCTTCCACGTTTCACACCCGATTTTTTCAACTTCAAATCATACAATCTTTTCTTATTTCAGATAGGATACAACTGAAGACTAACTTGTTTTCATGCTTGTACTGAAGGTTTTTTTGCGTGTTGTATAAATCCCTGATTTTAGAACTGTATGAAGGTTTCCGAATCATAAAGTTAGAAACTTTGAGTCTTGCTAAAATGATAGAAAATGCACTTAATTGCCACAAGAATTGGGGGCCAAGGCATCCAATTTTTCAAATATTACACACCATTGTATATTGTGGAAATGTTTCGACTCATGGCGAATTTCAAAGATTATTACGGTGGATACGCAGATGAACTAGTTCTTGAATCCAGGATCTTAAAAATCAGACCTTGAAGCCAGTAATAGCCTCAACAATAAAAGTGAGTTGTGGATATTCATCATACGACTTCAGGTTTGAGTTTGAATTTGTTTTTGTGACGCAAGAGTCATAGATTTGACCATGCTGCGCCAAACTACAGCAGAACCCCGCTAATCTGAACTAATTGGGACCTGTGCGCATATTTACAAACCCTACCCTGATAGAACTGAGGCAGGAAATCAGCCAATACCATTGGCTACGAGGGGCAGTGACGTCGTTTTCAGCTCTCGTACGTCGCGTACGGCAATCATAACAAAACAAGAGTCCTCCTACTTTTCTTCTCCGTTTTCCCACAGTTGGGCACAGAAAACATTCTTCCGTAGGTTGTAATACTTTTAAAAATGAAATTATTTTTTAAAATATCATAAAAAATAAAACATCCCACACTGTAAGAAATTATACCAATGAAAAGTACACGCACGAGAGCAAAGAACGACTTCATCGGCTCTCGGCGAAGCGAGCCAATCATATTGTCCGATTTCCTGCCTCAGTTCTATCAGGGTAGGGTTTGTAAATATGCGACCGGTGCCTGTTCGGAGTACAAAAAATCCGGATTACCCGAAATTCCGATAAAAATAGAAAAGAAAAAGATGTGTGCTAAAATAATGCAAGTTATAAGTACTCAGTACTACTATCTCTTGAATTCTTTTATTCAAAAGCAAAAGAAAGAGAATATGTCTCCCCTTTTCATTAGAATAATAGATGTGCTCCTGTATGAAGTGACCTTATCTTACGGCGAATTGCTTTAGTTTCTTCAGTGTGTACAAAATTATGCATGCTAAAAAAGTACTTTTTTGTTTTTAGTATGTATATTTAAATCTTTCCAATTACATATAATTTTCGAAAATAAAATCGGTTTGGATTAAGCGGAATTTCGGATTAGCGGGGTTCTACTGTATATAGAGATCCTTCAAGATAAAAGTAGGAAATTAATATATATAATCAATTTCAAGAACATACCAAAAAGGAACACTGCTTAAATATGTGGATAAAACCAATTGACCGCAAAAAAGCAAAAAGGTTCACATATGTAGCCTTGCCCAGTATAAGAGATAAATCAACAAAATTGGTTTAAAAAAGTTTAAACGATGCGAGTTAAAATTCGGACATTCAGACAGTATGTGGTGGACTGACATACTGCAGTTGCATTGGGAGCACATTGGTGCCTGTTCTCCGACTTCAGGTGATTAAGGTTCTCGCATCATTGTGCAATCCATGATTCCTAAAAAAGTCCTCCAGGTCCAAAACCTAATTCCAACGAAGAACCGCAGCGTATGTGGGCTAGGGTGGGCCGAAAAACACTTTTTTTCGAAATCGCTATTTCAATAGCGCGGAAAGGGTTCTCTCTGGGTCCAATAAACACGGTGTAAAATATTTTTTTGATTGGATAATATCTTCTGCCCCCGCATCGCACTTGGATTTTGGAAATTTGGGTAAAAATTGCAATTTTTACTCGGTGTAGGAAATATAGTTATTTTTTAATAATGCTATTCTAATAGTGCGGAAGAAGTGTCCACTAGGTTAAATAAGAAAGATGTAAAATATTTTTTCGATCGAATAATACCTTCTGTTCCCGCATCGCAATCGAAATTTTGCAATTTTTGAAAAAACTTTTTTATGTGTTATAGAAATAAATCAAACATGAAAAATAGATGGGTACAAACACTATTTATTGTGTATTGTATTATACAATTGATTATATTACCTAAAAATTATTAAATAATTGCTTAGTAATAATATAGTAATATAATATGAGTTAAGGATATTGTAACCACATAGAATGTCATGTCATGCCAATACCAAAAGTACTTGCACTTAATCAGCAGGAAGAGGTTTGAAATCAGCCTTATTGTCGAATTCAGGCATCGGGAAAAGAATGTGGATCTAATGAACCCGTCTCTATTTTGAAATACATAGACCTTAATGGATGCTTCTGTCACTAACTTGACACACCGTTCCACTGCCTGTGTATGACATGGGAAGTGAACGAAGCCCCATTCTGGATTTTTCTTATCACACACAATAGATCTAAATACGACAGTGGATATATTACGGAGGATTGGTGGAGAAGTAATGGTAATTGAAGACCAGTCAATCATTTCCGTATAGTCAGCAGTTTTAAAATTTATGGTGGAGAAAGACATGTACTGACTTTACATTGGAAGATGACTCTCTAGACTTAATTATACGTCGTGCAGCAAGTTCTCTGATGTACACTCTTTCATACTTCAGCATACGCAGCAAGATATTCTCAGGATGAGCAAAGAACGAATTTCTATAAATTACTCCATCAACGACGTCCTTGAGGTCTTGAGATAAATACCTGGATCTAAAAATAGTATTCCACACATGCTTAGCTCAATCTGTAGGCGAGTGTTTAGACTTTATATTAAACCAGTTTGGAGTGTAAACTTTCATAACAAATTCAGCGATTTGTTTCAACTTCAAAGAAAAAGCTGGAAAACTAACATATAATCTTAGAACTCTGTTGGATTTTGTCAGCCAGCGTGAATGTGATAATGTACCAGGACTGCGTCTGGCCAGCTCATCAGAACAATTACCCAATCGCAACGCTTGAGATATTTTAATTAGTACATTTGATCCTTGCTTAAGTCACGTCTATCAGTTGTTGGTACTTCGCCGTCAATAATTTCGAAAGTTGTAACTGGCAAAGCTTCACATGTAAGGAGCGTCTTCCCAAAATTACCAGAATATGATTTTGGATCATTTGTTGGCACATCCAACGTTTCAAACAGATGCCTCAGAGTAAGTGTTCATTAAAATGCAGGAGACATATTACCCACTGCAGAGGTTTACCAAGTTTCAATTCCAAACACCGAATTACACCGGATTTCCTTCCGGTATTAACAGATGTGCTGTCATAGCCAATTTCCTAAAGCTGAGAAAGATCTCTTGTGATCCCTCAAAATATCCGATAATAGTCGCGGAAATCTGTTTTGCGGTGCCAAATGATGGACTCAAATGAGAGATGTAACGTGAACCCAGTTCTTCAAAAAGACATAAATGTTCCTCTTTTGCTTTTCTCGTGTATCTTTTAGTATATACTCTCTCCTCTATCAATGTAGAATCTTTACGACCATCGAAATACAGTCCTTCAATGGTAATGCCTGAGCTTTACTTAAAGCTTGGAATTTTAAATCCTTTCTAACTTTAGCCTTTTTCCTTCGCAGCTTGTTTTCGTCAACCACCAAATCTGAGTTGTTGCTAGTTATAAGACCGACATCGTGAAGAACACTTAAACCAATTGCAGCCACATCCCAGTCCGAGACTCCAAAACTGTCTCCAACCACAGCAATTGAAGGGCGGCCAAGTCGCATTTGTGATACAAACGGAGTTAATTGTTTGTGCTTAGGATCAGTAAGAGAGATTAAACGGTTCGATGTCGATGGTTTGTAAGTGTAAAGATTTAAATCTACTTCAGATATATCTGAAGAACAATCCGTTTCTTCATCTTCATAATCTACATACCCTGCGTTAGGCGTTGCTTGTGTATGATTCAAATATAAATTGTGAGCTTTTCTATTAGCATTATCAGCAATATTCTGAAGTCGCTTCCTGTATAAAAAGACAAGAAAAAGTGCACTTTTCTGCAAAAATTGCAAAATTTCAATTGCGATGCGGGAACAGAAGATAGTATTCGATCGAAAAAATATTTTATGCCTTTCTTATTGAACCCAGTGGGCATATCTTCCACTCTATTAGAATAGCAATATTGAAAAATAATTATATTTCCTACGCCGAGTAAAAATTGCCAAATTTTACCAAATTTTCAAAATCCAAGTGCGATGCGGGGGCAGAAGATATTATCCAATCAAAACAATATTTTACACCGTGTTTATTGAACCCAGAGAGAACCCTTTCCGCACTATTAGAATAGCGATTTCGAAAAAAAGTGTTTTTCGGCCCAGCCTAATGTGGGCCTTCTGAACATCGTATTATACCCAGTGGACCAAACATCCTCCCGCTCGTGGAGGTTCTGAAGTTTGGAGATGCGATACAAACTGAGGTGTCCTCATTGTCAACTGACCGCGGTTCAATATTACGAAATTCATAACAATATACCCTCGTGCTGCTCAGAAACGGGACGTTAATATAACTAAAACCTAAAAAAGACCTAAGAAATCCACAGGAAAAAATCCAGGACAGAATGTTATTTGCATGTTATTTAATCTTCCTTTATAATTTGTCTCGAGTGCCTATAAGCGTTGAACTTGCAAGTGTCACATAAATTGAACCCATAAACATTTTCTGCAAGGATTTCGTGCATGAACTGTAAACTCCCTGAATTAATTATAGATTTGAAACTTCATTGAAAATTCTTTTGCCACAACTGAATATCTGAGACTATATATGTCTGCTATAATTAGATAGATCCCTTATAGAAAACTACCTATAGAAATGGTAATGGTTCCCATGACGCGATTTCGAGAAAATTTCAGCTCAGTATCTCAAATCATGGTTTTTGGATCACCAAACCACCCCTCTCTGAAAAGTATGAAACACACACTTTGTTAACATATATATAATATAATATGATAACAATAGTAATTTTCATTGATTTAAACCGGCTAGATATATGTTGTAGGAAGGGTGAAAATCTCGGCTGTGTTAGTAGATGGACCATCCAGTTAAATGAGAGTGGAAATTTTCATATCTCCATAACTCCCACACGACTGAAGATAGAGTGACATTTGCTTATAATTCAGTTCCTAACTTCGAATGCTCTTTTACCTAAGTTTGTGGCATGTTATTGCAAAGATCTCATTAGTTGAATTAATTTTCTTCCTCCCTCTTACTTTATAGGTCCTATTTTTTGGAAAACAATGAATAAAATGTCGGAAGGGGGTGCGATATTTTCTTTTCCTTATATCTCTGGATAGAAGGAATACACTTTCAGCTTGACAATAGGGTCATTTTTAATAAAACAACTCTGCCCATAATGCAGCATGAAGAACAAATTTTTCTCATAAAATATAGAGCAATTGCATCCAAGAGACATGATTCAGGGCTAACCACATCTTGTGTCTATGAAATACTTAAGTTAAGAGAATTAAGCATCTATTTTAGAAAAGTAAATGATGTGTTTTGCTTTTGCTTTCCTATATGCATTTTTCATGAAGCATTTAACGGCCAATTACCTTCATCATAGTTCTCGTTCTTCAGTAGCACTAGTGGAAGTATCAGCAGTCGAAGCATTTAGTTTAATCTTCCAGCAGGCGCGAGAATGCAGGAGACATTTATATTCTGCATCGTAATTACTTACTTGCATCGTTCTTTTAAAAATATAATACAATTTTTATTTAGCATAAAGTTAATAAAAACAAATTTCATAAATAAAGTCGGCATTTATTTTTGTGAAACAACTCGTTTTACAAAAACCACCAGGCACGCGTATCTACAAGATACGCTTGCCCGCTGGTAGTTTAAGACCGCTTTAACTGTTTAAACCCGAGACGACTTTTTTCTTCTAGATCCTTTAAAACCGGGACCATTTGAGAGGAAGGGACATGAATTTGACTCTCCCAAACAACCTGGATGGTCATTTTCCACACCACAGCACCTCCTGCTATAACCTTCCCTTAAGGCTACTTGCATACACACCGATTTTTGTAGACCGGTTTGAAAATTGTCTACTTTTGCAGACGATACGTATCTTGCACACACACCGATTCGTATCGACCGGTTTTGAAAATGCTCGGCTTTTTCCAGACGATGCGTTCCTTGCACACACACCGATTCGTGTCGGTCGGTTTCATATCGGATGTACATCAGGTCATTCTCGAGTCGATTTTTCTGAAATCAAAATGAATCCAAAGCGTGTTGCTGCTATGTGGTTGCTTTACAGTCGTCTCAGGCATCGTAGGATTAAGCGTAATTACTCGGTTCATCCAATCAACCAGAAAAGGGAGCAAACAAGAATATTTCATACACTTTCGAAAGAACTTCAAAAGGATGAGAACAAGTTCTTCAATTTTTTCGCATGACAATACCATCGTTCAATGAACTGCATCAACGGCTTAAAACCAAAATTCTTCGTAAGAATTCGAAAATGAGAAATAGTATTACATCAGAAGAGAGAATTGCTCTTACGTTAAGATAAGTAAAAATTAGTACTTCTATTGGTGTATTTACTTTTGTTTAATTAACCTTTCTTAAATTAACTGTGATATGAATGCATACAGCACAAAATATATAACTGTATACACATGTTTATTTATACAGGGTGTCCAACAAAGGACTCCCTGATTTTAAAATTAAATAACTCAGCAACGGAGATCGATAGAAGATTGAAACCGTTGGAATGCTTAGTCTGAGAGCAGTAAAAATCTCATACAGAAGTTTCAAAATTAGTCACAAATCTTGCCGACAGGTGGCGCTGTACGTTGCAATCGCTATTCAGAGTCCAAGAAGAAAGCGGTAAACTGTCCTATGCAAGCACGAAAAATGCACATTTTGAATCAATTGTGATGTGGTTGCAACGATTGCTTGCAAATGACAGTTTACAGCTTTCTTCTCGGACTCTGAATAGCGATTGCAACGCACAGCGCCACCTGTCGGTAAGATTTGTGACTAATTTTGAAACTTCTGTATGAGATTTTTACTGCTCTCAGACTAAGCATTCCACCGGTTTCAATCTTCTATCGATCTCCGTTGCTGAGTTATTTAATTTTAAAATCAGGGAGTCCTTTGTTGGACACCCTGTAGTTTATCTATTTAATTACTATTACTGAAACAAATTTTCCTGATAATGCAATATTTCTGGTAAATTTTCCTACATAATAATACTTTAAATTTAATAATCACAACTATTCCATAGATTTATAAAATATTAACAAAATCTTTATATCAGGATAATTAGAAATGACATTCTAAATATGAATCTATGACTAAAAATTTTCTGAAGATGCAATACTTTAAATTTTTGGAATGCAATGAAAATAAAACTTATTGTATTGTTTTTACTTTTGTTTAATTGAACTTTATTAAATTAACTGTGATATACATGAATACTGCACAAAATATATAACTATATACACATGTTTACTTATAGTTTATCTATTTAATTACTATTACTGAAACAAATTTTCCTGATAATACAATATTTCTTGTAAATTATCCCGCATAATAATACTTTAAATTTAATAATCACAACTATTCCATAGATTTATAAAATATTAACAAAAGGGTCAGGATAATTAGAAATGACATTCTAAATCTGAATCAATGACTAAAATTTTTCTGAAGATGCAATAATTTAAATTTTAGGAATACAATGAAAAACTTAAATAATTACTTAATGATATTAAACATGGTGTTTTACAGTTCAAAAATTAATTACATCAATAAGTAAGTATAATTTACACTGAACAAATATTAAAATCAATCGTATTCTGGGAAGATTCAGATAGTACTGGTGAAGCAACTTCCGCTGGTTGATTATCTACTGAAATAGTTGTTAATATTGGTCCAAAATTTAGAAGGTACTGTTGAGCTGTTATAGGCTCTGATTCACATAGGTCTTTCCGATTGTTCTGTAAATTGAAGAACTGAGGATTTTGCGGAAATGATGGTTGAAAATTGGATGATGGAGGATTGAAAGAGGGTTGTAAATTGTGAATTGATGAACTCTGCTGTTGGTAGGGAACTGCAAAATGTTGTGGATGGTAAGGAACTGCAGGAGTTTGAATTCTTTTTCTTTTCTCCTTGATGTTTGCAATTGTTTGCAAAACGGTAATCTGAAATTCTAGAATTTCGCCGTCATCGAATTTGTTCAAATGAGGCACCACCCCTTGAAAAAATGCCATATGGGGATTTTGACTTTCAGGTTGCTCCAGTGCCTTCAGCATTTTCAATTCGATTTCATCGGGTTTTCGCCTTTTTCTGTTTGCGAATCTCTCAGTTTTTTCTCTTCAGTAGTTACATTATTCAGTTGAAGGAGCTCATTGTCGAAAAGTACCTCTTCCCTGTTACCTGCACATTCTAAGCTGTCGTCTGTTTCTCTTAAATTATAAATGTGAGCTGAAAAGTGCAATTGATCATTGTAAATATATTTTTTTAAAGATACGGAGCCTGAACCGCTTTTCTTGCACTCTTTCAATTTCTTTCGGTATCTTGAAATTGAATTGCGGAGATTGACCCATCTTTTCATTACAGCTTTGCCTAAAAGAACAATAAATGCATTACTTTAAACAGAAAGAAATTACCATATCTTTTTTTATACTCTTAATGTAGTTAATTTCTCACAAAAAATAAATCTATTTTTTTAAATGACCTTGAATATGAAAAATTAACACATAATAAAGCATTGTAATATTATGTTAATATCTATTTATTTTCAGGTATCTAGGAAGCGGTGTACTTTCACAGATCTGCATTATGCATTCCGAATTGGCATCTCCACCGTAAGAAAGATTATTAAAGATGTATGCAAAGCCATTTGGACAATTATGCGAGAGGAATGTATACCTGAACTTTCTAAAGAAAAATTTGAGTCCATTGCATCTGATTTTGAAAAAAATGCCAATTTCCCACACTGACTAGGTGCTGTTGATGGGAAACATATTCGAATAATTTGTCAAATGAACAGTGGATGAATGTTTTTTAATTACAAGGACTATAATTCCGTAGTATGATTGGCAGTTGCTGATGCAAAATACCGCTTTGTGTATGTGAATGTTGGGAGCTTTGGAAGAGATTGTGATTCAACAATTTTTAAGCAATCCACTCTATGGACTGCAATAATTACAAACTCGCTGCAACTACCAGAAGAAAAATGTCTTCCTGGTTCAGAAAATCCTAAAATTCCATACTTCTTCGTTGGAGATGAAGCTTTCGGGCTGCATAAACATTTGTTGAGGCCATATAGTGGGACTCACCTAACTTTAGACAAAAGAATATTTAACAATAGGTTGTCCAGAGCTCGACGCTGTGTTGAATGTGCTTTTGGTATTCTGAGCAACAAGCGGAGAATTTTTCATGGACCTATCAACGTTGATGTTGATTTTGCAGTTGACATAGTTAAAGCTTGCATTGTTCTGCACAACTTTGTCCGTGACCGGGACGGGTTTTCTCATGAGGATACTACGACAATAATGGGATTCGAAGACTTACCAGGAGAGAGCACGGAACAAGGTAGCCTTCAAGGAAATACGGTCAGAAATATATTAAGTAAATATTTTTTAACAAATGTTGGAGCCGTTCCCTGGCAAATGATCAAAATATAACCAATGAAAAATACTATTCACTTTTGCAAAGTACAATTGTTTGTATTTAAACATGTATAACAGAAGGCGTAAAAATTAAACAATATTAAAACTCACCAAATAAATTTTTCTCATTCTTTTCCATTGTTTCAAAATCATTTTTCAATTCGCAGCAGATGTCCCTCCATGCATTTTGAGTTGCAATTCTGTCTTTGAAGATTTGTAATGTTTTGTCACATAGGACTGGTCTTACTTGAACCAATGAAATAAGAAATTCATTATCAATTTCTTCTGCCATACCTGAAAAAAAAATAACACAATAATTAGCCAACATATCACAAACTAAAATCACTATTTAAAAAATCACTATTTTTTTACGTATTTAAATAAATTTTTGAAATATTAATTTTACTTAACTTACTATGTACCTTTATGATTAGCATATTTAATCGATAATAATAATTACATCTGAATTTATCATAATGAAAATGTTAGGAATTGACAAAAGTATATTAAAACTTAAGTAATATCGAGTTAATTTAATGCTAAATACTGAACTAATATGAAGTGCAACTGAAAAATATGTAATATTAATTTTTCAAACCAACATAATCTATGCTTGTTTTCATATTTTAACACATGTTTTATTTTCATTTTTCAATTAAAGATGAGCTAATAATACCTTTCTCATACTTTACCTTACAATAGCTTATATAATAGTCACAAGGACAGAAATGGATTTCTTTCCCTGAAATGGAAGCGAAATGGTTTCTTCTGGTTCGAACTCCACAAAGCTTTGAACAGCGTCCTTACTCAAACGAGCTTTATAAGCGCCACCTGTCCCTATTTTCCAACGGTGATTAAGACTCAAGTCATTAAAAACTTTCATCCTTTAATGAGATTTCCCATATTCAGGGACGTACCTTGATGGTCAAATTAAAATAAATAAGGCAGAGGACCAAGGTCATAAGGGCTCTCAAATGACCTTTAAAAGGCCTTTAACAAAAGTGTGAAGTGGACATGAAACGTATAAGGAGTCTGGAAATGGAAATGTTTTGCTTACCGAACTAATCTATTAGTACTAATGACAGCTAAATTATTTGAGAACCGAAACTCTTCATTCAGTCTAATCACTGAAATGACAGCTTCGTGATAAAAGTTTCTTGGTGAAGAAGTGGTTTCTGGCCTGAAATTGATTAACCCTCCATTAGTCGCCTGGGATGCAGGTGTCCCTCATTGATTTAAAAACGCGCCACTTTAACCCTATGTGCACTAACCCGCCTCAAACCGCCCCATTCGAGAGAGGCCGTACTCAGGCGGTTTCGGGCGCCTGAGTGAATTTTACGGGAGAAAAGCGGTTCTTTTCTTTGTTGACAATTGATCGCCCAATTTTGTGTGTCGTCCTCCTGGAATTTCTGAAAAGAAAGGAAGGATTCCATTCAGTTTTCGTTAACGAAAACTTACTTCAGTTTTTGAGGTACTGGAATTCTCACTCTAGCCGGGTTCAGAGAGTTAAATTCCATTCATTGTTCAGAGAGGAAACTTCCAGTACCAGTACTTGAAATACCTAGGAGCAATTTCGCACTATCATTCAAGTTGAAACTGCTACTGTACGGGTGATAAGCCGAATCCAAAGGCACAAGGGGGACAGGTGTTTTACATCTGGTTAGATGCAAATGAGTTTTATTTATTTATTTAAAGAAAAACACACTCCAGAGAAAACTCCATTTACAGAGTGCTGACAAACACACAAAGAACAAAAGTCACAATGAGTAAATAAAATATATATATATATGCCTTAGAAAGCAAATGTAGACCACAGAGAATACATAAAATCATAAAACTTATGCAAACGTATATATAATTAAAAACGAAAACACATAATCACAAAACTTTAAGACACACTATGACACCAAAAGCCGTATTTTTTTCTTTTTTAAATTTAAAGTTCATTTCCAAAAAGCAAGGGTCAAAAAGTCAAAACACGCAAACACCGAGTCTAATAAAAAACACACCAGGAGTTTAAAAGTTTAAAAACGTAAATACACACTTGAGATTAAAAAAAAAAATGCAACACTTAAGATAAAAATAAATCAAACACGGCGCCAAAAAACTGGTCGAATACATAAGAACACGTAAAATCAAATAGCATAAAAGTCTAAAATGTTGTAGAAAGGCAAAATAAAACGTATCATGTATTTAAAAGATGCAAACATTTCGACTTAAAAGCACCTAGAGACATATTAAAAATGTCAAGTTCATCAGAGAACGTGTTAAAAATTTTATAAAACCTATATAACGAGAACCTGTTAATATAATTAAATTTTGAATCTAAATTTGGAAAGGAACTCTGGTTTCTTAAAAATCTGTCTGGCACAGCGAAATCTATTGAGTTCATTATATCATTACAATCAATTGAACCATTAATAACTTTGCAAAAGAAACATCTCGCCTGGAGGATAAACTAGGCATATTAAAAATATTACGTAGGAGTGAAGAAGATATATCATGCAAGTAAAATCCATTTTTTT
>BGPR01001372.1:84594-101882 GCA_013235015.1 Araneus ventricosus
GTGTACTCGAACGGTACACACGTACAATGCTAATGGAGTTATGTACTATCACTGATGGAGAGACCAACAGCCCCAACATTACTATACCCCAGATAAAACGAGTTCCTGCTTACTTATCCGGCAGCAACTCATCCGTGTACTCGAAAGATACACACGTATAATGAATGGTAAGTAGGGGCCCTTATCAACATGGAATTTTCGGTGTAACCTAAACTGTTCAAAGGAAATGTCCACTTCAGCACTCTTCGTATGCGTGCAACTGTGTGCAGTTGTACTATTGTGAATGTGTATTTTATAAAAATCTGAGTTGTATACTTTACCTGATATATCCCTTTCTTTTTCTTAATATGTATTTGATCTTTCTTTCCCCTGCGTTTGCGACCCAATGTTCTATTGCAAAACTCGTATGTCGTAACGTGATGGAGCTCTACGGACAAGACTGTAGAGCACAGGCAATTTTAAGTTCAATTTTATCAAATTTTATCAAATTTCACTATGCACGAAAAACTTAATCAAACCAAAGAGAATTTTAATATGATTGCTTTTATATTTTGTTGATAATTGCAATCGTCATTGAAAAAATATTTTCGAAAGTAGAGTGAATTTGAAGCAAACACAGACGTGGCAAATCTTTTATCGTTATTCGAAATAAATCTCACACACACACGCACGCACGCACGCACGCACGCACACACACACACATGCATGCACACACGCAAACACACACATTTCATGAATTAAACGCGCACATGCACAAACACACACACACTTCATGAATTAAACGCGCACATGCATGCATGCTCAAACTCACACACACATGCACAAACACACACGCACAGAGTCTTCGTGAATTAAACACGCATGCCGAAAAAAGTTCTTTGGTGGTGGTTAAAATTGTCGAGACTAAATTTATGTGATCTATGTAAAAAAGGAATTAGAATGTAAAACATGAGTTTCATTTCATTAATTTATTCAAACCTAAGAGTTTTTTTATTTTTCTATGTCATTGATAGAATATTCTTTGATTGTTTTCATCATTGGAAGAAATATATTTTCAAAAGTAGAGTGAATTTGAAAGTATAGGATTCATGTAGGATTGACACAGAGTAAGCAATGATTAGAATTATCTATGTGGAATATTCTCAAAGATAATCTGTCGCAAATAGAAGCAAGCACACACACACAAACGTGGCAAATCTTTTATCGTTATTCGAAGTAAATCACACACACACAGTCTTCACGCATGCAGAAAAAGTTCTTTGGTGGTTAAAATTGTCGAGATTAAATTTATTTATTTGATCAATGTGAAAAGGAATTAGAATGTAAAACAGGAGTTTCATTAATTTATTCAAACCAAAGAGATTTTTATTTTTCTTCTATGTTATTTATAGAATATTCTATGATCGTTTTCATCATTCGAAGAAATGTGTTTTAAAAAATCGAAAATGAATTTCAGTCATGTAAGAAAAATTAGTTAGAGAAAATACATATAACTAATTAAATAGAATAAATAGTTTGTGAAATAATATAAGATTAAAAGAAATAAGGAATTAAGAAGAAAGTCAAAATAAGTTCGTAAAAGCAGAAATCCCTCGAAATTTTTTTAAGTATCGAAAGAAAGATATGTTTAATCAGTTAATAGGCGAAAATTTTAGATCAGTGGAATGTTTTATATAGTTTTAGAGTTAAGTATATGAATGATCCCTAAATTTTTAAGATAAAATGATTTGTGATGAATCAATGCATTTGTGATGTTTAATGTAACCTTTTTAGCGTCATTCGAAGTAAATTGCAATGTCTATATAGATAAGTTATATGTTCAACAGAAAAGAAGTGATCTTTAATGGTTAATATTAATGAAGCTATTTCGTCGATGTTCCATTTAACTTTAAGAGAGTTTAACGTTTTGACATTCCGGAAACAGTTAAACACGGAATTTTAAGTTAACTTATTCAAACTAAGTGATTTTTAGTGGTCTTGTATGCTATTGTTAGAATATTCTAAAATTGTGTTTGTTAGTGGAAAAATAAGCTTGAAGCAAAGAGGAAATTTGAATGATGAAATAAAAATAAATCCAAGTTGGATCATTCAAAGAATTATTCTTATAAAACTGATTTAATTAAGAAACGGATTTTATGAGAATTAGCGACTAAATAAACTTTTTGTTATTTAAGAACAGAAAATTCGCAAGTTTTGAAATTTTCCTGAAAACAAATGAAAAACGTTATTCGATAACGAAAAAAGAAAAATGAGCATGTCGAAAAATAGAATAAGATTTAAAGTTTAACTCTAATTGATGAAATTCTGTTCAAAAGCTGAGAAAATTCAAAGTCTCTATAAACAGGAAAAAAAAAATGAAATTAAGATTGTAAGTATCAATTTTTATGTTTATTTTATATTTAAATATTTTATTTTAATGCACGCTTGATAAGTTATGATTGAATTGATGTAAATCTGTGAAAGGATGTTGTGAAAAAAAATTAAGTCACTAAAATCAAACTTTTGTAAAATAAATATTTATGCTAACGGTTCGAATAAGCCGAGAAACTTCAAAGTTCCTCAAAAAGTCCGAAAAAATAATTAATTTGTTATCTTAATTCCTTATCTAATCTAAGAAGGAGCTGGTGGCGAGGGTCAAAGTCCTAGAAAATTCCTTATTTCAACTCGGAAGGGATTGGCGATCACAGCGTCCCCTATACACCGAAACACGAAAGTCGGGGTCAACTGAGGTCAAACTGCGCTCAAACTGCTATTATAACCCTACTCAGGGACCTCGTCTTTATGAAAGGAGATTTGCAGAGTAATTACAGACCTAACAGATTATCTCTGCAAATGAGAGTTAAAGCTCCTCCATATAATTATGCTACGAGACTAGAATTCGGGATTGGTCTATTCTGGTACCCCCGGTTGTGTTGGGAGACGTCTTTTTTCCCGTTGTTAACGTGTGGAAAAAGTGACGATCTCCCAACCGGGGGTACCAGAATAGACCCGTTATAATTCCAAAGCCGAAGCCTTAGTCATCAGGTCACCGCAACTAGCTGTATTCCGAAAGGGTGGATCTTAGTGTAATGACTTATGGGTCTATTCTGGTACCCCGGTTGGGTTGGGAGACGTCACTTTTTCCGCCCGTTAACGATAAGTGCGATTCTCGAACCCGTTTTTCCAACTGGTTGGGATCTCGCTCGGTCAGGAAAAGGACTGCGATTTCTCGCCAGCTCTGTACCTGGCGTAAACGCTATTCGCTAAGACGTTAATTGTGTTTCGAAAGGGTTTATCGGGATAAATGTAATCCATTTGACAAATCTGAAGAAGAATTTATCAATTACTTTAGATTTTTAAAAAAGTATTCAAATTTTTTTTATAGAATTTAAATAATTTAATTTAATAATTTAATACGACAATCTAAAGTAATTAAATCTTTAAAAGTAGTTAAATCTTTTACTACTCCATCAAGATAGTCAATAATGATAGTTTATAATTAGCTAAGATCAATTGCATTTAAAGATTTAATTACTTAATATTTTCTTATGAAATTAAATTATTAAATTAAATTAGGGTAACATTTTAACATTTTTTTTAACATTGAGTGTGGAATGACTTTCCTCATTCCGTATATATCATTACAATTTTTTTATTTGGGTTTTAATTCAAAGAAATTTTTCTTGTTCCTTGATAAAGATGTAATTTTTTTAATGTTGTGAAAACTTGCTGAATTTAATAACTTTTTTCATGTTTTATTTTCTTATGTAATTGGAAAAATAAACAATTGGGTTGTAATATTAATTTATAAGATTTATTCGTGTTAAAATAATTAGCATGGAAAAAAGTTTATTACTTTTCCTCTCTCTAGAAAACTGGTAAAATTACATCAATATATTGGAAAAAAGACTGCAATTTATGTTCTATAAATGTATAATATTATTATAAACGTATATTTTGTAAAAGATAAATGGTTTAACCCCCCTTAACAATGGACTTATGAAAGCAAGAAAGATGCATTTTAATGCATCTTATAAGAGCAGAAGTTAAATCGTCCCACCTCTTACCTACCCTTGGTGACTTTTGAAAAGATGCGATCAACTTTCCAACTTAAAATTTGTGGATATTTTTCAAAATATTCCAAAATAACTTTCGAATTGGGAAGCAAATGAACGCTTCGCCATAGTTCCTTTGGCGATTCAAAACTCGAACTGAATCTAAAACCATAAACAAAAATATCGAATGGCGATCGCTTGATTTGCTGCGCGCGCAGCAGAAATACGTCACTTCCTAGCGTAAAGCGAGATGTTCGAAACGACCGAGGTACGAGAATCAGACCCCTTCTTTCGGTCGAGAAAAAGCCATTAACGTCCCGCGGTCGAAAGGCGAAACCTCCCAACCCAACCGGGGTACGAGAATAGACCCGTTAGTAATCGACCTTCTCTCATCTAACCATGTTTCAAAATTATGAAGGCTGTCCCCACTGATCCTAGAGTAACTTCGAAATAGTAGTTAACGTGACAAATCAATCAATCAATCAATCAATCAAGTTGTTTGAAAAAATAGAAGTTACGCTGATTCTTAGATAAGGCAGCTTTATGTTAGCTGTATGACGGAAAGCTAATTGCCAGTTTGGCTAGCCGTTGACCTAAGTTTCTTTTAACACTTAATTGTTTCAAGTAAATCCTTTAGCACCTGTGCGCATGCATGATTGAATAATCTTCAAACAACCTAACATTTATTTCATGAATCCCAACTCTGCAGTAGCCGAGAAAGTGAAAAGCATCGACAACTTTATTTTGGCAAGAAAAAAGGAGTTGTCTCTCTGCAAAATGCTGTTACATGTTAAAAGTAGCATTAAGAAGTTAAAAGGAGAAGAATTTAGCGAGAACCAAAGGGTGATTGAATTCGCCGAGGCTGCAATCCAAGAATGTGAACATGCGTTAAATGCATTCTCAGATGACCCCAAGTCTGTTGGTAAATATATAAAAAGTTTTAATGACGGAAAAAAAGCTGTTATTTTGATCGAATACTTAAAGAAGGAGACGAATTTTTTCCGGAGCAAAATGATCTATGCAGATGATATCTTGGATGCTCTTGAGAAAGCAACAACCAAATTTAAAGAAACTGCTGATTAATTTTAATGCAATTATTTCCTGGAATCCATGCAGAAATTCCTAATTTTTTTCAACCAGTATTATTTGATTTGATATATCTGTTTAAACGATTTCAGTGTGAACCAAGGGTTGATTCAATTCCCGGTGCGGCATTTCAAGAATGTGAACAACCTTCGAAAGCATTCGTAGCTAACCGGGACTCTGGTGCTAACTATTTTGTAAGATTTAATAAAAAGGGAAATATTCTTCTTTATTTGATTATAAACTTGAAGAAGGATACGAATTCTGTCGGGTACGAAATATTCTACGCAGATATCTTAGGAATTCTTAACAAAGTAACAACTAAATTCAAACAATTTGCTTACTAATTAAACTCCATTAATTTCATGGGAGCCATGCAGAAACCCCCAACTTTTTTCTACAAGTATCATTTGACTTCTGTTTGATTTATATCTGTTTACACAAATCTTCGAAGTACGAATTAAAATTTCTGAACATCATAGAACTGTTAATTATAACTCATTCCTTTTCGTGAGACCATTTGGAAAGTATTTATATTATTGTATCAAAAACCTTCATATATGTATTGTATTTAACTTATTTATTGCCTTACTTTCTGTGGCATTTTGATGATGAATCAATAATGAATTTAAATTTTTTGGAAAGCACTGAAATGTTATCCATGAGACTTCTTCTGGTTAGTCATCACATTTGGAAACTAAGTATATTTTTTATCATATCAAAATATTCAGAAATCCATTGTATAAAACTCATAAATGTTTGTATTGCGTTGTATAACCTTTAACTTCATTTTATCTGATGACTGAATTGATAAGAACTTGACGAAAATGTGTTATGAACATTCTGCGTATTATTTAATTGTACTTTGATATTTTGATTTTATACTATGTATGTGAATGCTGATTAGTTAAACTGCAGTAAGCCATGCAGAAATTTGTAACCTTTTCCTACCAATATTTGATTTTATGTATTTGTTTATAGGACGAATCATCGACGAAAAGCCTTATATTTTTGAAAATTGCTGATATGTTATTAATGAGGTATTTCTTTTTATCACCAGTCCATTTAGATGCTAATCATCTTTTAATCGTATTAGACATTCAAAAATATATTGCATTACCTTATTTCTTGCTTGTTTATTTTTGCATTGCATTGTGTGACTTTTTACTTTATTTTAACTGGTGAAGACTATATTTTTAATAAATTATTTACAAATATGTTTGTGAATATCCTGAGCATTATTTATTAATTTGAGTTTTAACATAATGCTAGATATTGATTCTTCTTGACTTTTTACTTTCTCGTATACGAAGTATACGAAGAGAAAGTATTGTAATCGTCAAAAAATTCGAACTCGAGATTTTGACGAATCTCCACATTTTAGACCTCCCTGATTCCGAAAAACACAATTTTGGAATCATGTCTGTCTGTGTGTGTGTGTCTGTGAACACGATAACTACGGGGATGAAATTTGGTATGTGGTCTTTAAACATAATTTGTAGGTTTCTATCAAATTTCGGACAAAATCCGTCAACGGGAAGTCTGTCTGTCCGAAGTCATGTGAACAATATAACTCAAAAACTTGAATAGCTAGATGGATAAAATTTGGTACACAGTTTTATCGTCATGAATGTAGGTCCGTATAAAATTTTGGGCCAAATCCCTCAAAGGGTTTACTGTCTGTCGGTCTGTATAATTTACTATTGAAACCAATCCGTTATCTCCACGCGCATCCGTACTGGAAGCAATCTTCTGTGCACGCGAAAGAAGCGAATTACGTCAGTTTGTCCCTGAGACGGCAAGAGTAAAACCTAGCAGTGTGCGATAGATGCGTTTTAATCGATTCGCATCTCTGAATTGGATTCTTTACCTAGATATTTTTCAATCACTATAATGAAAAACTTTCTGATAGTCATTGGATTCTGGATAACAGTAGGTTCGAATTTTTTTAGCCACGCGGGGGAAGGAGAAACGACACCTTTTTGGAGAAGTATACGAGAAAGTTTAGGGGAGAACACTCCCTCTGGTTTCCATTCTCTGTTGCTTTTAGAGAGAAATTTTAGCTACACCAGTTTCATCAGAAAATTTCGCCACTCCCTAAAGTAGGAAAATAAATAGGAAATTTAATTAACAATTAAAGATATTTAAAACGAAAATTAAACTAAATACAGAAGAATTTCGATTGATCGAGAAGATTAGGACCACAATCACTTCGGATAATCGGAAACTCGGTTAATGGAGACTGAATTTTAAATCATGATTTCTTGACTGACTTTTGAAATTATAAAAATAAGTTCGTTATTATGTGCTATTATTCACCTTTAAATACACTGTTTTATAAGTTCTCAAACTTATTAGGCGTTTTTTGAAACCTTAAGGGTTCTATTCTGGTACCCCCGGTTGGGTTGGGTTCCGTTGTTAACGTGCAGAACCCAACCCCACACCCAACCCAACCGGGTGTACCAGAATAGACCCCAAAGTTTTGATTAGAGGATTTGCAAATTTTTCTGGTTTTTTTTATGTTTCACTTGCATTCCCACAATGATACAATAGGAATATTCTCAGAGTAATACAGGGTTAGCACAAAGTCTTGGCCTGATTATAAAAACTTTTGAAATTGTAAAAATAAGTTCGTTATCATGTGCTATTATTTACCTTTTAATAAACTGTTTTATATGTTATCACACTTCTTATATGCGTTTTCTGAAACCTTAATAAATTTTGATTAGAAGATTCGCAACTTTTGCTGGTTTCCTCTGTTTCATTGCATTTTCACAATGATGCAATTGGAATGTTCTCAAAGTAATACAGGGTTAGCACAAAGTCTTGCCCTGATTATAAAAATTTATTACTTTGGTATCACTGGATCGTTCCCTTTTAATAGTTTTTTTGTGTAATAGAAAGTATTGTTCCTTTGCACATAAACACTATTAAAATGTTAATACGTGGAAGTATTAGCAGACTTAATTGTGGTTCTCGGAATGGAATATTCGTGGGGGAATAAATGGAATCGCTTGATTTTTCCTTACTGCTCTTGAATTTTTCTTTTAAGTTTACATCGGGTTTAGAGTCTTTGCTGATATTGAAGAACTGAAGGTTAGGATAGAATGTTTATAAAGACATTTTAAAGAACACTTGGTGTGAACTAGAATACCGCTTTAACTTTATCCGTGCTGTCAAGGGGACACAGATTGAAATCTACGAAATAGTGATTCAAAAATATTATACAGTCAGATTGTTAAGAGTACTTGCAATGTATCGAAACAAACATATGTTTCTTTATAATAGTTTTCGCAGAAGACAAGAATTTGCGCTCACATAGTGCAATGCATTTTTCCCCGCTCAAGAACGCGAAACTTTGACACATTTATCGAGCCAATTTTTCATGAAAATGCAGGGGATTGGTAAACGTTACGATTGAAGTGATTAATAATAATTTTTTATATATATATTTTCGCTTACTCTAAATAATTTGATGTTATACAAGATCACCTACCGATAATGATCCTTTACTTTTCTTCGCATCATGAAAATCGGTCCCAAATAAAAGATTACCTGCCGATAATGACCTTTTACCTTTCTTCGCATCGTGGAAATCGGCTCCAAATAAAAGATCACCTGCCGATAATAACATTTAACTTTTTCCGCATCGTGAAAATCGGCTCCAATGCCAACTTTGACAATCTTTTCAGAAAAATTCGTTGACTTTATCAAAAAAAAAAATGAGAGACATGGTTCGATTTTCTGGTACCGGCTCGGTTAACAGATGCCTCGGATTGTTGCAAATCACATCGGATTGTTGCACAGAGAATCTACAATTTAGGTTTCACTATGGACTTTTAATGCATCTGTATAATATAATAACCTACTTTTTGTGGGAACGTTCGTATTATTCAAGGAAACAAAGTGCAAAGCGTTATTGGATATAGGTTAAAACAAAATGGTAGATGCACAAGATGTCCTTGCTGCTGAATCTCATAGCATGATTCGATGTCGTAGCTTCTCTCGACGAAACTCCAGATTGTTTTTTTTTCTTCCAAAAATGGACGGTAAACCCTTATATTGTACAAACAGTTTTAAAGTATTTTCGTATTCATATCAGGGTTTATTAATTTACAGAAGTGGTGGTATATCATGTGGATGTAGTCTCAGACGAAATGGTAGATTCTCGAAAGCATCGTTTCAACTAATATGTAAATGGAACAACTTTAAAAAAGCTGGACATTTACAGTAAGACGGTTCCACGCAATTTCGGTCTTTCGTTCCAAAACCTGTCGTCAATGTGAAAATCCGATGAGAATGGGCGTGGTGTGGTCAAAAAGTTTGGATTTCCATCTCGCCAACGGTGTTTTTATTAAGCGGAGTGCACGATCTTTGGGCTCTCAAGCTTCGGTGCATAACTATTTTAGTGTAAATTAGCCAATTAAATTTTGTTTTACACATGGATAAAAAGTACCGAGAAGAATTTAAATCAGTTTTTTGTACCTAAAAGGGAATTTTAAAGTTATTAAATGCTATCCTTATTCATTCAATCTTTCGTTCATCATTATTCATTCACACAATCATTTAAGCATAAAAAGAACAACGGAAGTATTTACATGAACTGTAGGAATTATATTTATCCGACTGCTTGGATGGATTTTCATCTTCGTTCGTAATCCATTTGACGCGTTGGGTCATGAAACTGAAATATGTTCGTGAGAGAGGAGATCGAGGCTCTCTCACAAAAACGAAACCCCCAAAATGTGATGGTCTCCTACCAAAGCAGGGCTGGTGTCTGCGTTTTGAAATTGGAAGGAGGAATAGGCGCAGTAGCGCTAAGGGGATGGCAGAGACCGGTAGTGTGGATAGGAGCCTCTTTACCATTGATAGGAGCATTTCTGGGAGAGCCTGAGCGTTATGCCTATAATCTCCAATCCGGAGGTATTGCTTCTAAAGTCACATACCACACTAACGGCCTTATTCACCATCCATGGTTAAACCATGATCAGCAGTTAAAAGGGAATTCACACGAACAAGCGAATGCTGACAGAAATGATCGGCTGGATATACACCCTAACGGGCGAGTTGGCGAAAAACTAGTTTGGATTGAAAGTTGAGGGTAATTTTAAAAATCGCCAACAACAGAGAAATTGAGATACAATACCAAAATAGCAACCCGGTAGGGTATACATTTGGCGACGCATTTCGGCCAGCTTTCGCATTATAATAGCAGAACCGTCATTTAACCGCTGATCATGGTGTAACCATGGATGGTGAATAAGGCCGTGAAACTCGCCTAATAAATACTATGCTTAGTTAGTTAAAAGAAAGAGAGAGAGAGAGGGGAAAAAGTACATTAATAGAGATGAGTGACGAAGCTAAATTATCGCCAACTCGACTTCTTACGGAAGAAATAATGAGTAAGGTAGTAGATAGATTGGCAAGCAATTCGCATTTAGCACTGCCAATCAGGCTGGGATGAGGCGAAAGATTCAAAAAGAGTTTCCACCTTGTCATAGGATAGAGGATCGGCAGGACCGGTTCCCTCGATTGATAAATATCATCGGGGCAGGAATACACAGTTCAAGGAGTTGAAGGTCAGAGGGCAGGAGGAAACATGAGTGGATAGTAGGGGGATCCCCGCAGAGACAGCGTATTGGTGTCTCTTTGAATGGCCAACCTAAATGGATGGGCCGAAAACTCTAGCACTGTGGAGTGCTTCCACGCCATTCGGATTGGGGAATTCTCTTCGATAATGTCCAGATTAAACTTTAGCCCGTCAGCACACATAAGGGACCACCACCCTTGACCGAGACCGTTGACCCCACCCTTTCTCTTTTGTTAAAAAAATTTTAAGAATTTCAAAGACTTGCCTCTGTTACTTCCTGTACCTTCATGGGGGAGCTAGAAGAAGATAAGAAAGCAAAAACCGATGAAACAGGATTTCTCACTTTTTACTGGGGGAGGGTCAAATTGACCCGTGAGTGCGCTAGAGTTTCAAATTAATTTAAACTTATGGCTATGACAACGTACAAACATGCGCAGCAGAGAAGAAAAGAATGCAAAAAATATGGAGGAAGGAGATAAGTTCAACTTTCTTTTCTATTATTAAAAATCGCATTTGTTTCTTAAATAAAAGTTTTTTTTATATTTGTAGGAAAAAATATTCTTATACTTTGACCATATTTTATTTATTTTTGTACAAATAGCCAATAAAATAGGGAGTAAGGGTCTAACCATTTGTGATCAAAATGCCCCCGCACGTGTGCTAATGCTCTATAAACGGCTGTGTGTGCTGAAGGGTTAAAGGCCCAATATTGCCTTTAAACAACATGCCCAATTAAGTCTTCTAAAGTATTGAGAATAAGACTGAAGCTCTAATGCCTGTTGTTGCCAATAAAATACATACTGCGATTTTTATCTTGTTTGACCGGTCACGTGCTACAAACTTTTTTGCTGAGTGGCATTGTGCTCGCGCTCACGATAAAAGAGTACGATAGCTCTCAGTGTGATGTGCGCTTTACAGTGATTATTCTGATTGTGTCGCTCTTGTGTACAGCGTATAAGTAGGGTTACCATACGTCCAGATTTCAAGATTACGTCCGGATTAAAGTCCGGATCTTCTTCTTGTCCGGATTTACGCTAGTGAACGCGGCGCGAGAGAGGCTTGGTTGCAATTGAGGAAATCTGACATATTCGAAGAAGCTGACGTCATTCTGCCAACGCAAGAAAATTCATTGTTTGCACTGTTTACATCCACTGTTGTGAAAAAGTGGATGAGCCAGTTCAAACTGATAATTAAAAGTTTTGTCAGTTTTGTTTTAATTCAGTTTTTCATTAATATAATTTGGAGTTACCAAACATTGATAAAATTTGTATCTTCTGAATTTTTTTTACTTCGCTCTCCACCGTTATCAGAGGATTAGCAAGGGTAAATGTCACCCGGTGCATGGTGTTATTTTTTCGCTCCTTCATCGAATTTCACTTTAAAAATTAGCATAAACGCATAAATATCTTTTCTCTATGGCATCCCTAAAAACTGGCACCCGGAACATCTATACTCCACTTGCCCCCGGGTCGCTACGCCACTGAGTTCCGGCCCAAATGCCGTCCTGGTCGCATATTTACAAACCCTGCCCTGATAGAACTGTGGCAGGAAATCGGACAATATGATTGGATCGCTTCGCCGAGAGCCGATGACGTCGTTCTTTGCTCTCGTGCGTGTACTTTTCACTAGTATAATTTCTTACAGTGTGGGATGTTTTATTTTTTATGATATTTTGAAAAATAATTTCATTTTAAAAAATATTACAACCCATGGACGAATTTTTTCTGTGCTCAACTGTAGGAAAGCTGAGAAGAAAAGTAGGACGACTCTTGTTTTGTTATGATTGCCGTACGTTACGTGCGAGAGCTGAAAACGACGTCACTGCTCCTCGTAGCCAATGATATTGACTGATTTCCTGCCTCAGTTCTATCAGGGTAGGGTTTGTAAATATGCGTCCTGGTCATCTATCCACGCTTCAAAATCACGAGGTCCATCCTAAAATAACCCTCGTGCTGCTTTAAAGCGAGAGATTAACATAAATAAACTAAACTTCTTTTAAACTCTAAGCCTCGAGCCCGTCTTATTGACGTACATCGAATTATCGCATTTTTAGGCTTATAAGCTAAAATTTAATCATTAATTAGCTTTATAATTTGACACAAAAATTGCGTAGAATCCATAAGCATCTCACGTATTCTATGATTTCTTAGATGAATGCAACGACAACCCCTTTCCGAAACAGGAGGGGACATCTTATTGGAAAGCAAATAAAATGCGATCCTTAAGGGGTTAAAGGGGTCTATTCTGGTACCCCCGGTTGGGGGGGGGGGCGTCGCTTTTTCCGGACGTTAACACCGGGCAACGTGCCGCCCCCCACCCCAACCGGGGGTACCCGAAAGACAAGCGTCAAGTCGACCAATAGTATATCTTTTTGATGGAAAATAAAATAAAGCAGGTAAATGAATTAACAAAATAAATAAATGAATAAATAAATAAAATGAAAAAACTCATTCTTTTCCCATGTTTTTATAAAACTTATGAAATGAAACTAACTCTTTGTGGTTTAAAAAAAAAAAAAAAGATAAAGAATTCTCTATATGGGATTGAGATCCACCCGGTGAGATGTGATTCTAGTGGCATTGGCGAAATAAAACTAATCAATTTTCATTAGCTAGTTGAAGATTGCGCTGACTGTGATATCTGTATGAAGGAGTTTTCTGGTTTGTTTATTTTCATGAAAAACCTGAACTTCCGCTTTGAAGGTATCATTGACTTAGCGTTACACCGGAAGGACGTAGGTACGGCATTTTAATGTAAATAAACAATACAGAAAACTCGTCCATAGTCAGATGCACAGTTTCAGCAGTGTAATTAACGGGTCTATTCTGGTACCCCCGGTTAGGTTGGGAGACGTCACTTTTTCCGTTGTTATCGTGCGGAAAAAGTGACGTCTCCCAACCCAACCGGGGGTACCAGAATAGACCCCTAATGGTTTAAGACCACGGAAGATTTCTAACCAATCACTAAACGGAAAAACAAAAGCTATATTTTAATCGGAATCGTGACTGCAAGGTAAGCTCAACGCAAACGCATATTTACGGATCCTACTATGGTTTGGATTGAGGTCGCTTTTCATTGGCTCTCAGCGTCACGTGACTTCACTTGCTTCTGAATGATGTCATAGGAGCGCTCTTAGTTTGGATTTCGATTTTTGTCTTAGCTATTATATCACGGAAAAACCAAAATTATCTTTTAATTACAATTATTTGGATATTTCTAAAGGGAACGATGAATTCAAGAAAAAGATAATTTTGGTTTCTCCATAATACAATAGCTAAGACAAAAATCGAAATCCAAACTAAGCACGCTCTTATGACATCATTCAGAAGCAAGCGAAGTCACGTGACGCTGAGAGCCAATGAAAAGCGACCTCAATCCAAACCATAGTAGGATCCGTAAATATGCAACACAAACTGGGTTTCTAATGTTTTCTGTTTAACACTAATGCTAATAATCTATTCATTAAGAAGACAGTCTGCTGATTTAGTTGGAATTTCGCAGAAAGAAAATTTAAACAGACTTAATGTCATCTGCAATGGAAAGACCTTTACCTAAAAGCATTAAAAAGTATATTAAACATATCAAAAAGACGACTGAATACATCAAAACATTGCAGCAATTCGTTTCCTACCTTCTGCAACAACTCGACGGAATTGAACGAATGTTACAAGAAAGGAAAACCGCCGTGGAGCAACTCCAGAATTATTTGAAGCCAAGAAAATCTAAAAACAAATTTAAAGCAAAAACTGTTCGTTCTATGCGTATGAAAACAAACGGCTCAGTGGAAGATTTGAAACAAATTGGACTAAGTATATATGCTGCTATTGAAATGAAAAAGCGATCTGAAATTTTGATACGTCACCTTCTAAGCCTTATCGGCACATGGAGTTATCCAGGCATTGTCACAGATTTGCTTAATAATTCATAAGGGAATAAATGACAATTATTTCCACTAAATAACTTCTAGCAGAACAGATAATGTTGCAGGGTAATTGTTTATTTCTGTGAACTAAATTATCTTGTAGCATACTTGCTAATAAGAGTTTATTCCATTATTTTGCAGTGTTGTTGATTTTTTAATGTTTGATACATTTTTCTGATATAGATAAACCTTACATATTGCATTGTTATCTATAGCAGTATTGCTTCTTACTGTCTGTTACATTCTGTAGCAATTTACAATCTTACAATATATTATATCCGGCAATATGATTGTTTAGAATTATCTATTGCATAGTCAATCTGTAATATGACAGCGTTAATAGTCCTAAAACTCTAGAAATTTTCTTTGAATTTGGAATCGACTTTTTATATGGTTGAATTAACCGTATCAAAAAATCAAAGTAATTCTTGTATTTTCTTAAATCTTCTCTCTAAATGAATTAAAAAATTAAAACCACGTTTATTTAATTCTCTTTCACCTTATATTACAGACTGTTTTTCATTAAGTGAAATTCATTCATGTTGAAAATTTTAAATGAGGTTTCAAGGAGATTTGTATGCATTTATAAAAACCATTTTAAAAAATTTCTAATCAATTGGAAATTAATAGAGGAAATTAGTTATTCCTTCAACATTTTATTTCGCTGCTACAAGGAACAGGCCATTGTAATTTTGTATATCTTTACATAGAATGAATTAATAAAGTTAAAAATTGCCTTCATGTCATGTTCAGCTGTCTTTTCTTTGTCATCTGAATACGGTTAAAAAATTACATGGTTTGTTCCAAAATAGCGTTCAAATTGCATCAAAACGGAGCGTGATTATATTTCAGCTAAACTTGTCCTTTCTTTGCCATTTCGATCTGATCAATTTTTTAGGTCTTCAATCCTCAGAACACTTCTCAAGGCGTGAATAATCTTTGGAACGCATACCCATTTTCGGAACATTAATACGCACGTGGGATAATTTTGACTCCAATTTGTTAGACAGTTGTTCCTTAGTTTATTGCCTCTTCTAACAATAAACAAAAAAGTTACATTTAAAATATGAATATTCTTTCGTGGATATAAGTTGTTTTTCCAATACAACTGCGAATCTGATTTATCACCGCTTTCTCTGTCCATTGCAACATCGCAAGAACCGCTCTCTTTCGTGGAGGCCGCGGTGGCCTCGTGGTAAGGTCTCGACCTTGGGACCTGAGGGTCGCAGACTCGAAACCAGATTCCACTGAAGATCTGCAGTGTATGGGGCCTGTTGCACGCTAAATCATACGTAGTGGCCAAAAGTCCTCCCGTTGGTGTAGCGCGGAAGTTTGGAGAGGGGGTGCCAGCTAAGATGTCGTCATCGTCATCTGACCGCGGTACAAAATTACAGGGTCCGTCCCTAAATAGCCCTCATGTTGCTTCAAAACGGGACGTTATTATAACCTAACCTAACCGCTCTCTTTCGTAGATTGTGTATCGTAGCCATAACATTAAATGTATTTGGATTTTGGAATACTAGTACACTCTCGGGGTAAATCCAGAGCCGTGTGGACCCGTAGGCAATGCAAATTTCTAGGTCACTCTTTGCCCTTCCAAAATCAGATAATTTCTTTTATTTTATTGAATATATATACAATGGAATCTCCCTATAACGAAATCACTTGGTTCCAGTTGAAATATTCGCTGTAGAGAAAATTTCGTTATACGGAGATTAGAGATTTTTGCAGTTATTTAAGTAAATGTAACAAACCTTTTAGTACGTGCGATAAGTTCAAAAATATTTAATGATGACTTTCAATTAAAAATGAAGTAATATTTATTAAAAATTTGTTAAAATTATAGTTATTTTTATTGTATAAATAAAATGCTCAAAAGTGAAGACAATTCACCAATGTAGAGAATAAAATGTACTAGTATGGATAACAAAATGCGTATTGTCGCATCCATTTGCTGTTTCACCCACCCTCCCCTATTCTTGAATTTGACCCGAGATATGTTGCTCCCTCTGTAAAACACAGGCTAACAGCATTACCTTCACGGCATTCTATTGTTAATTGTTAACAATAGAATCTATCGCTGGAATAAACAATGCGATGGCCGGAAACAAACACTTGTGAACGATTTGCTTACAGAAATTAGCAACTTACAAATGACAAAATCGAAAAGAATAAAGGTCTGAAAAAATTCGTATAGAGAAACCCTTTAGTATGGTATTTTGAATGTTATTTAACATTCCGATTAAAACTGTTATAGGGAGAGAATTCGCTGAGGAGCCTCCGTTGTGGAGAACTCTACTGTATATATTTGTAGTAACAAATATTCACAAAATCAGTTAACTGTTTGAGGACTACTATCACGCGTATGGCATGGTGGTGTTGGGTTTATTGCGGCGTCCCCAGAAGGTTACTTATACCTTGATTTATTTGCTCTAATAAGATGCCCCACACAATTGGGATATTTATTATTATTTCAATGTATTTAAAGATGGTAAAGGATACTCGAGACATTTAAGCGGTTTCCGGGATTTTGGCTTTAAATATTGCTCTTGACTTGATTGAAGTTAAATATCAAAAAAATTCCGTAATTCGATGCAGTGCCAGACTCACATTGAAGTGAGGCGATTAATTGCAGATCGCCATCAAGAAAGTTGTTTCT
>BGPR01001372.1:115894-150141 GCA_013235015.1 Araneus ventricosus
TTTAAAGTTGGCCACTTTCTTTTCTCAAACCAGAACGAAGCATTTGGACGTGATAATTAATTATTAAATAGAAAAATTAAATAACAAAAATATTGTTCATCGTATATACTAACTGAATTTCTTTCCTTAAATGAATCTCAAACCCAAGGCCATTTATATAACACTACTAGAAAAAAATTGCCCTTTAAATGGTTAAAGAAAGAGGTAAAACTCTTTAATTCTTCCTTTACATAAAATGAAAGTTTTAAATAACTTTTATTTTAAGAGTAAGTTATTTGAGAGTATCGGAAATTTAAGATCCAGTTTTATTCTATCTTTGATTAAGCTTCTGTAATATATGAAATTACATACATTTTAAAGGAAAGGTTTTGAAATTAATTTTATAGAAATAATTTTTGAAAATGCATTTTTATTACAGCATTGAAGCGTAGGAATTTTTTAAAAATAAATATCGTTTACTTTTTAGTCTTTCGTTTGTAATTCATTATTACAAATATTAATAAAATCTTAAGGTCAATTTTTCCTCAAATTCACAAATAGGTTTGGACATGTATATCATTTTGCGAAGATTAATTAAATTAATCAATTAAGTAATAATTAAAATATCAAAATATTTTATTATAATTAAGAAAGAGACCACAAGTTTAAAAAAATTACAAATCTAGAATATAAGGAAATGAATATAAAATCCAAAATTTCATCCTTACAAACATGAAAATGTAAGGTTAAATACAAGCGTTAATAAATTAATAAAGCATTAAAATTCGGCATTCATTAAGAATACCTTTAAAGGAATCTGCAGAAATAACACTTCACATGCATTACTGTACATCAGTCTTTTTTTAACCCAATAATAAGAGTTTATAACAACCAAATGAAGAAAAAAATATTTGATTTTGCCATTTAACTCAGCATTTGTTAGTAAAACACTAAAGCAACAGAAGAGAAAGTTCTCTTATGGAAACTTCAGTTTAAACCGGGTATTTATGACAGAAAAGAAACGGTATGAAATTCAAAGTAGAACGAAACGAATAATAACAAAGAAGGACATTTAAAGCGCCAAATTGCAAAAAAATGTTGACGGTTTGGAGTTCATTTGAATTCCTAAATGCAAATTGAGCAAGTGCAAATCACTTACATGCGGAAGGAAAAAAGAACTAGATAACATACAAACAAACAAAACGAAAAAAATCAATGAATGAAATGAGGAGAATTCTAATTACGCAGCCATTCAACACTTTGAGATATTTTTACTACTTCCTTCCCGCAACAACAAATTTGGAAATGAGAACGGTACAAATTGAGACATTAAATCGCTTTTCCATTTTCGCTACAATAATTATGTTTTTAAAACACTAGCTTTGTTATTAGTTTCTCTCGTGTTTATCGAGCAGTTTCGTACTAATATAATTGCTAAATGTTAAGGAGAAAAGAACTCAGTTTTAAATGCGAAATAATAAAATTAAAAAACACTTTTAAAAACACGCTTTTATTAGGCCACTACAATTTAGAAAATTATCTTTTAGCAAAAATTGATGTCACCAGTAAATTTTGAGGAATAATAATAATGTTTTTAAAAAAATATTTTGCCTAATTTTGCCTAATATTTGCCTAAAGGAATAATATTATTCCTTTTATTGGTGTACGAAAACTTAGAACATTATCTTTTATCAAAAATTGTTCACACCAATAAATTATGAGGATGAATAATAATAATTTTTTTAAAATACGCCTTTATTAGTCCACTAAAATGTAGAAGATGATATTCATTTAGAATTTGTTGACATAAATAAATTATGAGGAATAACAATAATGATTTTTAAAAAATATCCGCCATATTATTGGTGCACGAAAACGTAGAATATTATCTTTTATAAAAAATTGTTGACACCAGTAAATTATGAAGATAAACAATAATAATTTTTAAAAAGAAATTGCCCTTCTATTGATACATTAAAATGTAGAACATAATTTTTTTTAAATATATATATACCAAAATAAAGATCACACTTTGTAAATTGGCGTGTTTGAGATGACAATATATTTTTTTATGCTTTCCGAATTACCACTTAATTAATTTTAATTAGTGATTCCATATGAAAAGCGTCATCTCATAGAGTTTAAAAAAATTTGATTACAAAATTTCACAAAATAAATAAAATGAATTATGAAAATTTACTAAAGATTTAAATGCAAAAAATAATTTTTTATTGAAAATCTGGAAGTCAAAAAAGATTACTGAAGCTTGAGGCGCTGCTATATATATGTATATAAGTTACAGTCAATCTGGATAATTGGTTATTACACCCAATTAACGGATTTTCAGCCAGTTATTATACATAATCACCGCGGCAATTATACATAATAACCAGAGATTATAAATAGTACCCGAAATAATTATGTATAATAATCCATTATCCACATTGAATGTAACATAAATATTAGATATACATTCTAATTAGATTAGAATTTTAATTGTATTAATAATATATTTTTTATATTTTTAATGAACATTTCGTGAATTTTATGAATATGATACTCATAGAGGTTTATTTTTCTTACAATATTATTTTCAGCGGCTCTTATCAGATAATCTTAAATATAATCCTTGTTAATAATTCATATTAATTATTCAAAATTCATTATTACAAATATTATGGAATGTTGTAAGTCGTTTTACTCCAATACTCTATAAGACCTTGCTTCTTATATGAAATAAAAATTCAATTCAAATTAAACGATTAAATGTTATTTTAAGTAATCCAAATATTGTATTGCCTCCAGAAAGGCACAACTGTACAAAATGCCAGGAAAATGTCAGGACAAATGAGAGAAAAATCAGTTACAAAATTCCATTTTCATTGACATGAAAAAAGTGAGTAAAATAAAAGCGTTTTAAAAAATTTATTCTTTTTTGCCTCTATAATGATAATTCAGTGTACTAAAATATTAAAAATTAACATAAATACTGCCAAATTAACCAAATTAATTTGCGTAGAATATCAAATTTCGCATTTAAGTACTTTGTTTACAATAAGCAACACAATTTACTCAACTTACAAATTCAGACAATTTCAGGAAGACGAGAAAGTAATTTAATTTTCTAGTTCATAATTTCCAATTTTTGCACAATTGGACATTAATTTGTAACTTTAAAAGTTTTCTTAGCCGTTTAAAAATGAACTGTTTTCCATCTGTTCTAATAACGCATACGAAAATGCAATGCTTATTTAAATTTGACAGAATTTAATGAAAAATCTAATTTAGTTAATTACAAAATAAGCAGAAATCATTCATTTTTGGAAGAACATTCTTAGTTTGAAAAACTAATAGTAAAGGTGTAGAATTATGCATGCTACATAAAATAAAATTTAAAGTAAGGATGTTTTATTCTACAAAATTAGCTATAATCATTTAATCAGAATTTCATCCATAAATATAAAAATAATTCCTGTGAAATACCGACAGAATATTTTAAATCCCTACTTAATAATTCCTACTCTATAATTAAAATTCCCGCTTCATATTTTTATCTCTCTCACTAAAATATAAATTCGAAGTAATTAATTGATATTTCTTGGTATCGCAAAGAATTATTTGGAATTAACTTCTAAGAAATCACCTCAAAGAATTTTAAAAATCATACGTCAAGTTGATTATTTGAGTAGAAAAAGAAATTACCATGAATATTTGCTTCAATTCTCTGTAGTTGACGCTCGTTATTATAATTATAATTGTTTCTAAGTTTCAACAAAACAAAAATTAAGTATTTTAATATTATGAAAGTTACAAAGAAAAGAAAATCAATTTTAAGATACGAAGACAATTCTATACCTTAAATTACATAAGATCATAATACAGACACGCAGATGCTTGAATTAACTAAATGAACATTCGGCAAGAAAGTGACTAGAACAATAGCTGGATCGCTGATTCCTATTCTGAGATTTTTTAAATAATATACGAGGCTATTTTCATGCTAAGCAATTGCCTTCATTTGATTTCTTTCTTTACCTTTAAATAAGCAGTTTCCATATAAAAATGTAGAAAAATATAAAATTCCAAGAAGTTATATGATATAATTTTGTAAGAAACATATCATAAAAAATTCACCAGTAATATAAACAATTAAAATATTTCATTTAAGCTTTTAATGTAAGACTTTGTAATAATTCAAGGAAATTCTATATTATAATTGCTCTTTCAATTTAAAAATTTTCAGAAATTGTCAAGCAGCAAATTATTTCTGCCCTCTCTTTTCAAAAGCAGATTAAACATAAATACAATTAGACCCTCTATTTATATTACGCATTAAAATATTTTCGATTTAAAACAAAGGCAAATAAGTAAAAATAATAAATTCTATCTTCTATTGAAAGTCATTTAATTATATTTATATAAAGGTGACACGCCCTGCTTGACTCTTAAATTCAAACAAAATTTTTCGAAGCAAGAATTGTTTTTGAGTATGAAGCAGACTTAATTTTTTCAAAACTGGCAAAAAGCAGAGAAATAAATAAGATTCCACTACTAAAAATATGCAGTGTCACCACACGGGCTCATCGAGCCAGAAATTTGAGAAAATTCGATTTCACCTCCCTTCGCAATGTTCGAAAATTTACTCCAACCCTACCTCAGAGATTCCCTTCTTTCTCCGCAAATGATTTTGCCAACAGTTTCTCATATCCTCCGTGGAATATTCGAACTGACCAGTGTCAATATTGACATTCTCCTTGCTCGAACCACCCCCAAACTTTCCCCATGGGAATTTTCCATTTTTCTTTCACATGTTTGTTCTCGAACAACTTCCAGACTCTCCCACTGTCCTCCCCTTAATACTGCAGACGATTCTGGGGCTCGAAAACCTGATTACCCCACCTCCTGGATCATACATTGACATACTCTGTTAATGAGAGGTATTTTCACACTCTGCCTGTGGTCTTATTAAGTTAATACATGGTTGGGATGAAACGTAGGTAATTATTAAGCTATTAGGATGAGAAGAGGGTGTTGGAGTTATGCCTTTAAAACGTGACACTGAAACGACGCGGAAATTAATTTTGTCTGGGGTATAAACATCGGGTTTAATTTGGGGATGAAAATTAATCCTTTTCCTGCAGCTAGCTCACTTACCACATCTTTAAAATTAAACATTTAATTTTAAACCGATTATTTTTTTATGAACAGAAAATACTATTTTATATAAATTTTATAATGTATTTTATATTTGCATTATAATATAAATATAATGAAGGCATATCTGTGTTTAAATTGTATCTTAATCGAAAGCTGATAAAAAGAATTAACTCTCTATCTATATGTTTTAATGAAAGCCCAGTTGTTCAGAAGCGTTACAAGCTAGATTTATAAAATTTGGTATGTCAAATTTTGGAATGTAAATTTGGTAGAGAAAATTTATTTATTTTATCAAAGTTTGGAGAAATTCTTTTACTTATTTTCTTTTTGTTTTGTCTGTGTATCGTTTATTTTGCATTCTTTGTGTTTTGATTGCCTTGTATTTTTTTTGGGTTTTTTGCTTTGTGTTCTGTTTGGGGTTTAGTCTTGTATTGTAATCACCAGTCTTTAGTTGTGTATTTTTGTGTCCGTAGATGTTATGTCACTGAGTTTTGTTTGATTTGTATTTTTTCCCCTTTGTGTTAGGTTTGGGGTTATGTCTTGTATTGTTATCACCAGCGTTATGTTGAGCAATTTTGCGTCTGTAGCTGTTATGTCAATGTGCTTTATTTGCTTTGTGTTTGGTTTGGGATTGTGTATAGTACTGTTATCCCCGGCCTTTTGTTCAGCATTTTTGTATCTGTAGCTGTTATGACAATAAGTACAATAATTGTGTGATATTGTTCTAAATCAGCACCTCTATTTAAATATTAAAATTACCCTTTTAAATATGGTGAGGCTGTTTGTAGTTGATGCCCGCAACCCCAATTCGTGTTCACGTTTATCTTTCACAGAGAGTCATCAAATGCCTCTACAAAAATTGGGTTGGGTCGACCCTCCTGTGTTATGAAATGGAAAGGAACTTACTCATTTATCTGTGAGTAATACGAGAAAATCTGAGAGAGGGAATTTCAGAAATTCAATTCAGACTTTTTAAATTACTGACTGCCGAATTTTTTAATTACTATTTAGATGCAAAGTTTAAAAACATGTTCAAATGCATTTGAACAAAGCGAATTCTTATTTACATGCAAGGCCTTCTTGGTATAATATGATTCAGCTTTTTCAAAGTACTAACTGAACACATCAGGCTGCGAACATCGCAGAATGCAGCATTAAATGGACTTACTTCCAGCATTCGGAAATCGCTGGATAAGCAGTCAGAGGGTTACGAATATGGTAATGTTACCAGGGTTTCAAAAATATTAAATATTGCGACTTAACCCGTCTGAGTTCCAGAACTAACTTTAAATTATAGAGTTTGATCATTTTAAGAATAATGGGCTCTAAATAAATATTTTAGAGTCATAGAGCAGGGGTGGCGAACCTTTATGTATCAACGTGCCATTTTTTCTTAAAAAATGTTTAATGAGGTCATAAAAGTGCCGTCAAATAATTTTGACTTCGTGATCATTGGGAAAATAATAATACTAAATACTATCAACTCAAAACTCTTTATTTACTGCAAAAAAAAACATTTTGCAATGTCTCAGTTATACGCGTAATTCAAATTAAAGTAACATTACTGTGAGTTCTGTTGTTACAGATTAGATGACAAATAACTTATATTAGGGTTGTAAGTTGTTACTTTTAGCGGAATGCATGCTGAACAGGAGTCATCTGTCAAACGGTTTCTAAGCGAGTCTTTAATGTTATTCATCTCTGAAAATAATGACTCGCAGGCATAGGCAGATGAAAATTTGGTAAAAATGGCACGAGCCAGCAGTTTAATGTGTCTGGTAACGAATTCCATGTTTCCAAAAGTTTGTTATTGGCATTTTTACTTATATTGCTTGTCAATCTCTGTTTCAATTAATTCCAACTCTTTCCTTGTTTCAATAAATTTTTGAATCCATGTTGAACTAGACTGGAAATCAATCAGCTGCATTTCAAATTCTTCAATTTCCAACCAATCGAATTGAGAAAAGTTCAGTTTATTAAATGAAGTCACATCCGGGTATATAATAAACTTGAGAGTTTCCGATAATTCTTTGAACTGAGAAAACCTCGCTGAAAATTCATTGATTGAAGAATAAATTACAGAAATAAATTCTTCAGTGACTGTTTCTTCGCCTGGTTTCTCGTGTATATCTAAATAGTTAATATTCTTTTCAAGTTTGGAAAATAATTGTAGTTTCTTGTAATAATATCGTTCCTGAAAGCATGAAGTTCAGCGTCAAAAACGCGAATGAGATCTATCATGACGATAATTGTTTCATTTGTGCCTTGAAGCTACACGTTCAATTCATTGAAACATTGGCATATGTCTGTAAAAAACATCAATTTTGAAAGCCACATAACATCCAACAACTGTGGGTATTTTTCAATTTTCCCCTCATTTTGCAGAAACAGTCTGATTTCTTCCAAGCAATCAACAAATCTTTAAAGTACGTTCCCGCGGCTCAACCATCGAACATTATTATGCACCAGTAAGCCATTATACACCGAGTTGATTTCATCCAACAAAGCATCAAACTTTCGCTTATTTAAAGCCTGAGACGAAATGAGGTTGACTATTTTTGTGACTACCGCCATTTCATTATCAAGAGATGTTCATTGGTTCGTTCGTAATATGCTTCATAGTGAACTTTGTGATCGGTGGCGTGCCCACAATATTGTGTCGCGCGCCGTTGGTTCGCCATTCCTGTCATAGAGTAATATACTCTAATTGTAAATGTTAAAATATTTCAATATTTTCATTTTTTGAGGAATTTATTCCTTCCTATAGGAGACATATGAAATTACATTGTATCAAGAAACAAATTTTAATTTATTTTATCTATTTAATATTATTTTAAAATCTAGAAGCATTTGAATTATTAGGAAGAAAATTAAAAAAAAAACACGCTGTTTATTTTTTCTTACAGGTGATGTAAGAACCGAGTAAGTTAACTTCCTTTACATTGAAGCAATAAAAAAATTCTGTAATTAAATGTTTCCTTAGTAGATATTTTTTATGCAATTTGTTAAAAAATCTTAACGCTGACACTTTATTATACATTAAATTGAAAAAATTCATAAAAAATTCGTTACAGGCTCAAGGTCGCTTTAGAAAGAGTTTAAGATGTTTTCCAATGTCAGAAACAGTAAGAGTTCCTTAATAAACCTGAATAGATAAGGGGTGATTTTGAAAAGAAGGTTGACAAGTTTATTTATTCTTTCAAAGGCAGCAAACGAACTTTCCAACCATAATATTATTCTTGTAGACAAATATTTTAACATAAATCCTTTTTCTTCCAGCAGAGTTTGCTTTATTAAATTATTTATTTCAATTTCTCTTAACCTAATCATGCACGAATTCTTAATTCGCATCAAAACACTCAATTCACTTTAGAGGCAAAACTTGAATAATCCTTTCTTAAAACATTCTTACCCCTTCTCCATTTAAGAAAGAACCGAATTCCCTATAGTTTACTCAGAATTTTCTTGCTTCACCAATTACGAGGGGAAACTTGTGTTATGTTTAATCAACAGCTGAAGTCAACTTTGATCCGAAGGAGAAGTTATTTGCATATCCCTAGCTGCTGAATATACATTTTCCGGAAAAGTTGTAATTGGAAAAGATGTATTTGTCACATTCGAAAACATACACTTTTATTAATGTCCATTTTTATTGAATATCCAGTCACCTTAGGGCTTTCTGAACGTCAATCGAAACATAAAATGTTATGCTTAATTTCTCGTAATGAGATAAGTTTTTGATCGGAATTACAAAGGATTAGAAGTAAAAAGTTAAATTAAACAAAAATAGAGTATACTTTTCTCCCGTACTTACCTCATATCATTCTTGACACCTTTAAAAAATTCGTGAATATATTTTAGAGAATTAAAGGTCTTCCATGGAGAGAAAATCAAAGGAAGTGTTCTCCTTCAATCCTCTCGTATACTTACAGAATATTGGACATTTTTTGCTTAATATTGCATGATATTGCCCATTTGTTGCTTAATATTGCACATATGTTGCATAATATTGTACATTTGTTGTTATACATAAAAGAATCGCGCGTGGATTTGGAGCATCTTCCTCTTTATCAATTGAGTCAAAATTTTAATATATATCCACAATTTGGGTGTGAAAACCACATACTAAATTTGATTTATCTTGATCTACGAGTTATTGGAATAGACACGGTACTGGAAATACAAATCAACAGACAGTCGTCCTAGGGAAGGATTTTGTCCAAATTTGGATATAAAGGTTGCTTTTTTAAAGACTGACACTATTCAGAGTCATGTGTAGCTCGATCTATCAGCTGAAATTCCACCATGTGTGACAGGAAGGACTATTCAGAATTATCTCTAGCTAGATATATAAGCTGAAATGCACCAAATTTGGTAGTGGGACTAATGACGACAAAGGGGAAAGGATTATATGAAAAAAATTAGTCCCGAAAGTCACCGATAGGAAAAAATGTGGCGCTGTTGTAGTCTATACAACTCAAAATTAGACAAATGAATAACGAGACGAAATTTCACTTCAGCATCGCTTTAATATACAGAGTATGATATACAGTAAAGGGTGAGAGTGATGATATTGTATCGCACCATAGCGCTTTATTCAATAAACGCACTTCTTCGACGAGGTCATGGACCTCTTCAAAACTTACAAAATATATCCAGACATACGCACAAAGAAAATTGCTTCACCTAAATTTCCTAGAACTGTAACCTAACACAATACAATTTTTTAGCGATTTGTGTAATAAACCATACAGAGGAACGGGAGCTATATGCTATTGTTTAAACATGGTTATAGAGGAAAGAAGATGGTCTTTGCCTTTCAAATTAACTGCCGCTTAGTTTAGTTTATATATTAAAGTGCGGTTTCGTAGCAACGTGAGGGCCATGGATCTCAAGATTTTTATTCGCTTTCAGATGACAAGGAAGACATCTGAGATGGTATATCTTTCTCCCAACTTCCACACCGCACCAGTGAGAGGACGGTGGACCCACGACATCAAGTTTAGAGAGCAACAGACCAACATTCATGGCGGATCATTTAATGGAATCGACTTTTGAACCTGGTATCCTCTAATCCCGCAGCCAAGATCTTACCATTAGGCTATCGTGACTCGAAGCCAGCTCGGAAATTTCATTAATATAGCCAAGGAGTCTAAAAATTGTTGAAAGATTTCAAATAGAGTCTTGAGAGCGTAATTGAATTTAGTTCAATGCAATTACTTAGACGAGTTGCCGTTTCTTTAAATAGGTACATACAATCTAAAAAATTTTATACTTTTTTGAAGTTTGTTATGTATTTTGTAGAAAACTTCATTTTATATACTTCGCAGAGGATAAAGTAAAGATGTGTGTGCTATGGTGAATTATGAAAAGAAGAGATGCACATGCTTTTAACATTTTTGGTGGAAACTTAAGTAGGTCACGTTTTTGTTCAATCTACCTTAGAGTAGATCGCTCTTACATTTTGAAATTTGGGACTGCCATATCATGATAAGTCAAGGAAAAGAGCTATAAAGATGGCGATGGCTTCTGAATAGTTATTCTAACCCTATGTATATTTAATGCTGCACATATTCATTCATATTTTATATTTATTAGGATTTGAAAGAACATATGCACTACATCTTATGAGTAGTCTTAGTCTAAAATGAGTAATACATTGTACTTAGGCTATTAAGCAGTGAGTGAAGATTTTAACAACTCTTCTCTACTTAGATATCTATTTAACTGAAAACTGCGCAGTGATTATATTTGCAAATTATTTTTCATTTTTCAAAGGCTTTTATAATTTATGACCGAAATTTATCTAATTTTATTAAAAAAACTAAATTTTATTACAAATGAAATTGAAAATTTAACCCTGCTGTTTCTTCGGGTCTATTTGACCCGAAACAATTTTTTAACTTTTTATAAAAAACGACAGAATAGAAATATTTTCCAGCCATTTCGTGATGTTGTTGGTGAGAGTGACGTGTTATTTCTCTAAAAAGTGTTTTCTTTTTTTTTTTACATATTTTTTGTATATTTTTTGAAGTATATTGACCGATTCCTCATTTTTAACCAGCGTAAAGAATTGAGGTGCGGTGCACAGAATTTCTCGCTCCAGTTGTAAGAGAACATCTGGGGGCCACTATATCCCACGGATTTCGGGGATTATTTTCCAGGACCTCTCTTTGTAGGTCGTCCATTTAGCGGCAGATGCGTGACCGTCGGTAACTGCCATTGAAACTCCTGAAGATATGCAAAATGAAGAGTCTGACGTGTGGATGCAGGACATTCCAGTAGCCAAGCTGTCTCCAAGCTGTTGTGAGCAAGACCAAGCAATAAGAGTTGATGATTCCGACGAGGACGAATGTGTCGACGAAAACCCCCCAACGAACGCCGAAATGAGGCAAGCCCTTGATATTTTGAAACGCTTCGCGCACCATCGTTCAAAAAATTTTAGAAAACAATACGAGTACGAACATTATATAAATGTACTGTTAAGGAATAATTGTCGTCAAGCAACAATCAAAGAGTTTTTTAATTGTTATATTTGAAAAAAATAATAGATAACCCCTTTGGTAAGATTTTTTTCTTTTTGTTCCTTTTCTCTTGATGTAGTAAAAATATATTTTTTCTTTGACAAGCTCATACGCTCTTATATGGAAGGAATTAAAAATAAATATCTCAAATAGGATAAGTCGTCTGATTAGGAAGTTAATTAAATTCGCACATTACGGGGTTAACTCTATATCCTCCGAAAATCTTTATAATTTTCCTGTATATTTAAAATCCTTTGTAATTTTCATCTATAAATAAAATGCTTTATAATTTTCCTGTATTCTTTATATATTCTTGTATATTGTCGGACTTAAATGGAGAGTTGCCAATGGCGTAAGAAAAAATATTGGAAAGTTTTGAAATATCGAAAGGAACATATTTGTAGCTTGTTATAAAAATTGAGCGAATTTAAAGTGATGATTTCAGGCAGTGGTGACTTGTTCATCGCCAAAAGTTGATTATCACTGTTGGGTAATCTCTTACATTTTCTTTATTAAATTATGGTCTGTTTTGCATCATCGCTATTCCAGGGAATGAGAATCTCACTATTTCTTTTCAATGATATCAAATGCATTTGATTGGAAGGAAACTATTATTTATAAGCAACACTTTAATAGTGTCCAAACTGCCTGGAATTATTAAGGTGCGATCCCCACGATGTTTGATACCAGAGGGTATCAAAATATTTTAAGAAAACTTTAGAGTCCAAAATTCCCATATCAACTTTTTGAATTTAATAATAATAGTTCATAGATTGTTATGTCATTGTCTTTTTTACTCGAAACGCGCATCTAGAAATAAGATCAATTACTATACAAGACTTCAACAGGGTGTCTATAATGAAGGTATTCAAAAGTTATATCTTAGACTGAGAGAACAGTATATGAGTTAAAAATTTTGTGTCGTAATTAAGATGGCAACTACGCAAAATTCTTTGAAAGATAATGAAGCTCAACATTAGAGAGAGTTTAGAGTGTTAATATTAGTATTCATCAGAGTCTCAGCAGATTCCCAAACGCAACTGGATTTCTTGCTACATAGTAGCAATAAATTAGCTGCTTGAACTATTTCATGCCATCCAAAATGTCAATATTTTATAATACACAATACAATATTTTATATTATATAATATTTCATAATAGAGTCAAATAACGTTGTCATTAGAGATCTAGAAGATCAGGCAGTGTGGCCTCCTCTTCAGATCCGACATCTCAGATGCTACTTGAAAAATGGAAATTTACAACAGTTGTATATTAGGATGGATCGAAATTTTTTTTTCAGAATTTCAAAATCTACCTATGCGGAAAAGAGTTCTATGGTATGGAGATCAAGAGAAAAAATACTGAAAAAAATTAAATTTAAAATTTAATACTACCGCAAGGGGGTTGAATTTTCGAAAAAAATGGAAAAATACTGGATTTTGATTATACGATTTAATAAAAATATTCTTATTAATCAAAACCTACTTATGGGGAAAAGATGTTCTATGGTATTTAGATTACGAGAAAAAAATAAAAAAAGTTAAATTCTAAATTTAATACTGCCGAAAGGGGGTTGAATTTGTAAAAAAAATGGAAAAATACTTAATTTTGATTATTGATTATAAGATTTTTGATTCGAAATAATTGTTTTTTTACAATATAAATAACCATAAGAGATGGTTAATTAGTAGTGAGTTGTATAATATACATTGCAACATTTTATAACTTAGCTCCCCCTCCGCACACCGTCAAATCAGTCCGGTTAAACAACTAGAGCAGTAGGCAATCCCATCTTTTTCCTGTGTCCCGTTTTATCCTCCCACCCCTCCATAAGTCGGAAGTGGTACTTCATGGAATCTTCCCCACAGTCACACCTGTAGTGACAAAACTTTTAGCTGCAGTTAGAACATCGGACTGATTTGGTATTTCGTCATCGCTGCCATCGTGTCAGCTGCGCTTCAAGATGTGGGCATTATCTCAGAAAGCAATGTTTTGAACGTTGTTGTCAGAAATAAAATTCGGCTTGGGAGAACAAAGGCAAGAACCACTCTATTGTCTCAGGTCATAAAAGATTATGACCATGACAAGTTTGGTTTATACTTCGATGGGCGAAAACCCTGGACTCTATCAATAGAAGAAAACAGAAGAAAAGTCATAATAGAAGAACACATACGCTAGGTAAAAGAACCTGGCTCTGAGTGCATCGGCCACGTGTCTGTAAATTTCGGGAGAGCGCAAATTATTGGAAATAACATATATAGTCTTTTTGTCATGCGTTGACATTGACATAGATGTAACAAAATTGGTTGCGACGGAACATCTGTCAACACAGGTGTCAAAGGTGGTATTATACGTAACATGGAACTGATCCTGAATCGTCCACTACAATGTTTATGTGCCAGTTACACGCCAACGAGATTCCACTATGTCATCTTTTCGCGCACGTGGATAGAACCATAACTGGGCCCAGAAGCCTGACTGGCGAAATAAGAAAATCGTTGGCCGGATGCGAGAAGATATTTGTAGTTTCATCCACGCCAATAGAAAACACGCTATGTGAAGTGACTAACAAGAAAGACTTAAGTACTGATCAACTGTACTTAATAGAAATTTGTGATGTCATAAACTGCTGACATTGCAGACAAAGTCTGTCGAAGATAAATCCTGGAAATGTTTGCCTGTCAAGGTGGTTTAAAATCGCGAACAGAATTCTCAGGTTCAATGCAGCTCACGAAAATTCATCCGAGGCTTTATTGACACTAACGACGTTCATCGCAAATGTGTATGTGGTTCAAGACCAAAACGAAACCATAATTAATCTATGAGGCACAGTATTTGCATCTATCAATCGTTCTATCGTGTTATTTCTCGAATGATCTGACGGATGTTATAGACACTGTTATTAAAAGAAACTGATTTTTTGGCCATCCAGAAAATGTCCTGATATCAGTGCTGGCTGACGACAGAAATCACATAAAAGAATTAGCCCTTCGAAGAATTCCGGAAGCACGCTAAGTCATTGCCTACTGCTCTAGTTGTTTAACTGGACTGATTTGACGGTGTGGGAAGGGGGAGCTGAGTCAAAATGTTGCAATGTACATTATACTACTCACTACTTAGTACTCACTACTCATTAATCAACACTTTTGGTTGTTTATAATGCAAAAAAAACAATTATTTCGAATCTAAAATCGTATAATCACTAATCAAAATTGAGTATTTTTCCAATTTTTTCGAAAATTCAATCCCATTGTGGCAGTATTAACTTTTTTCTCTTACTCCCCATACCATAGAACATCTTTTCCGCATAGGTAAGTTTTGATTGATAATAATTTTTTTTCTCCATAGAAGAGCTATCCACCCTATTGTACATCTGCAAAGCATCTAATTCTGATCATAATGAACTTCATCATTCTCTAAAGACACTTGAATTGCTTTCTTATTTAATGCGTCTGATATATATGACTAAACATGTATAATTCAGTTTACTAATATTAGCGCCCCGTTTTGAAGCAACACGAGGGCTTATTTGGGACGGACCTCGCAATTTTGAAGCGTGGTCAAATCATGGGGATGACACTGAATTGTCAACCCTCTACAAACTTTTGCACCAACCTGCGGGAGGCTGTTTGGCTTCCTACGTACGATTTAGCGGGAAGCGGGTCTAATATACGATGGGTTTCAGGTGGAATCGAGTTTCGAATCTGGAAACACTCGGGCTCCGATGCCGACAACTTACCACTAGGTCACCGTGACCTCACTATTTGTGAACTGTTCTCTCAGTATAAACCATTGTTTTTGGATACCTTCAGACCGGGCAACGACTATTTTTTTAGTACTGCCTTTACTTGCTTTTTAAATACTGATATATTGATAATACTGATAAAACCATTCTACTAACTCGTCTTAGAGTTTTCATTGCATTATTTTGATAGCGTTAAAATGTATAGAATACCGTCTCTTTTCCACATACCTGTGATCGTTACAGCTGCTGTAAGGTTGAATATGTAAGGAAACATCGTCTTTATTAAAGAAGACGACTAAACCATTTTACGTCGTCTTTATTAAAGAACACGACTAAAACATTTTCCGTTGTCTTTGTTAAAGAATACGACTAAAACATTTTACATCGTCTTTATTCAGGAAAACACAACAGAAAAAATCATTTTACAGACTAGCTTGTTACAATGCATAGTAAATACATATAACATTATAGAAAATTTATAAATAGAGATGAATATATGAGATTATTGTTCTAGTGCAAGAAAGAAAGTAGAAAAATATACCTGGTTTCTTTTAAACTGTATGTTAAAGAGTTTGTTATCAGGTGTTTTTTATCAAAAATTTTCTTTAATTCTTTTTATATCCTTTTGCATTAAGTAAAATCTCGTAATGAATAATACGTAATAATCTCAATTAGAATTTATTAATGTTAAAAATAAAAATCTAAATCAAGAGCAAAAAAAAAAATATTTCGAAATTTTTCGTTATTCAGGAAAATAACTTGCTACTTTTCATTAATAATTTATTATTTTTAATTCTTCATAATATAGAGGAGTTGATTGGAGTTTTTATAAATATATCAAAAAACATATTTTATCACGGAAGTATAATTTTTTAAAATAGCGCCTTTCAAAACAAATTATTTCTTCTACAGGATTTCGTTCGCATAACGAACGGTGAAAAAGAATTAGAAAACATATGACTCTTTAGATAGAGCTTGACAGCAAATGAAATATGCATCTTATTTTCATTTTAGTTTTCCTTAGGAGACTGAATTTAAATTTAAGCAATGTGCTGTGGAATTTAATTAAATCAAAAATATATCTACAAATATTCTAAAATGGAACTGTATTTTTGTCAAAGATTTTGGTGTAATTATCTTTTGGATGAAAATTTGTGCAATTTTAGTCACTTGATAATTGTTTCCTGGATGAATAGCTTGAATTGTTTTATCATTCATTGTGCGAATTTCTGCATTAATTCCTCATGATAAAGGTTCATTATCTGAAAATGATAAAATGTCACATGTGAAGTTGATGATGTAAAGTATCATTTTAGCACAATGATTTCACATAAACGGATTTTTTAGAGATGGGGCTAATTTAAGGATAAAATTAATTCTTATTTACTGTATAAATTTAAATTGATTTAAATTTTCTATTATTGGATTGGGAGAATGTTTCTTACCTAACGGGGTCATTCTAATCATGTGTTGCTATGGGAACTTCATTATATATTAATAATCCTAATATAATTTTACGAGCATATAATGTCGCTTCCCCACAACATAAGTCTATTGATTGGAAACAGACATTTACAGATATTGGAGGGGTGAATGAATGCCAATGACCACCGAGCTTGGCGATAAATTTGGTGACATTGGAGACAAATTGTAGGATCCAGAAAATGCTTCTTATTTCCAGAATTTTCTTTTTATCTCTATTGGGAGAGAAGATATACAGAATCTTCTAAATGATGAAAAATGTATAAATACCCAGAGGTGCTTTCTTTGGAGTTCTAAAGTCTTTGGAATCGCTCTTTCGTGTTTTGTTCGCTGTATGAGCTGGTAAGCTGATGGACGCCGAGTGGGACTGAAAGCTTCTGTTACCATTATTGCTTGTGATTTGCTGTTTTCGAGATAATTCGTGAATATAGCGTCTTTCTCCATTATCTGCTAGTTGGACCGTTTCCACCGTACACCTACAAGACGACTTTTTGTAACAATAATTTTCCCATTTCGGTTTAGCGATTTTAGCTTCCTGAAAATACGAGAAACATTTTGATCCGTAATGCTAATCAATCAATTGTTATGCAGTGAAGCACTCAGTATTTTAGGTAGCAGCATTATGTTGAAGCTGAAATTTTTCATTTTCTCTGCAATAATTCAGTTTTACAGCTCAAAGAGCTATTTTAGAGAGCTTATTTAGTTTTACCTTTCAACACAATTAACTTTTATAGCTTTATTTTTCATAACCTTATTACAAGCTTTCAAAATGCTATATCAATTGCAGTGGCTTCAGCCGTGAAAATAATGGTATTAGACCCAAACTCAAATTGAAATTCTTTATAACATTAAACCTTGAAACAGTTTTGATGATAAAAAAGTTTCCTCGGCCTATTTTTGCCTGTAGAAAACACCACAGGTCATTTCCGGCGCTAAACTCACCCAGAGGATTTGAGTTTATTTCTTTGATTTCTTTCATTCTGACTGGCTTCTGGTCGTAAATTCCATAGGGGCATGTAACAGACAGCATTTATTTAGAAGTATCCACTGTTTAATTTAATTCCAGCGTTTAACCCAACAAAAAACAGCAACGATTCAACTTTTTTTATCCAATTCGTTTGAGGACAATCGCGGTAGATAAATGTACTTTTTTTCGTGTTTTATTCTCACTTGATTGATAGAAAGTCAACCTGAAAATGAAACTTTGTGTTAGGAGAAATAAAGCAGGAAAGCGAATTCCAAACGGGGAAAGTTTTACCATTAACAGAGACAATAAAACGGTTATTGGAAAGATCTTCGTCTTCCGAGCCTTCAAAACCACTTTTTGTCTCGGTTGTTTCCATTTATAAAAGATAGCAACGAAGTAAACTCGGGTTTCATTGTCGCTTCCAGAATTCCAATAGGACATTCTATTTTTTCCCCAGGGACATTTCAACAGAAGCCAATAAAATTAATTACAGGCTGTATTTCTTAAGACATTTTTTTCAATCGTCTAATGATTTAGACTTTCTTAAAGTCAGTAATTCCAAAATACGATAACACTTTAGAATTAAAATCAACAATAATACAGATGGTTTTTCTGATAAAGAAAACCTTATTGTATAAAATAGTAATTAAGAAAGTGTTTGGGACATTAGTTTTTTTTTTATCAGTAAACCACAACTATTAAAAATATGAAAGTTAAAAAAATACGCTTTCATCAGTGTACGAAAAAGTAGGTAAGTATTATTATTTTTTTAAAATCAAAAATACGAATGCGAGCTGGCACAAGCTCAAAACCTGTGCGGTTAAAATTTAGTGCTACTGAACATTTGAATAGGTATAAATATGTCATCTTTATTGAGGATAACAAAATAACAGACTGATTTGTCACTTTGTATAGAATATGCAGCAGAAATTAAATAAATATTCACGTATACTGATCATTTCAAAATGCCAAGACAAGCACTTTTGATGATTTTACCCCTGATAGGGGCGACAGGCAGTAAGTAAGAGGACCTTATTTCCGAACTTTCCACTACGTTGCTCTAAGTGAAATGTAAATATCTCTCCTTCCATTTCTCACTTCATCCCTATTTTGTTGAAATGAACTCCGACTGGCGCATGCGCTAAAGCGCGGTGGATTTCGGAATCCTAGAATCATCTATACCAATGAAAATTTTGGATTATTTTTTTTAATCAAGAAAGGCTTAGAGTTAAAAAAATATTCTGGCTGCTTTTAAAGTATTCTATTAAGTGTTTTTTACAACTATTTTTTATTATAAGACTTTTATTCTTTTTATGATTTCTTGCGTTTTTCAAACATTCTCAATAAAAAATACATGATAATTTTAAATAGAATTTAATCATGTTAAATATAAAAACCTAAACCGTGAGTAGATTGAAACTTCCGAAAGTTCCCATTATTCAAGAAAATAATTTATTACCTCTTTATTTTTAATAGTAGAAAATCACACGCCATGGTATGACGGGTGCAAATTGCCTCTTCATTCGAGACATTTCCCGTCAAATTTGACGTGTTTATATACATATATATGCGAGAGAAATATTTTACATTGATTAAAAACAAAAAAATAAACATATGTTTTAAGAGACGAAATATTTTTTTATTTCTATATTTCATTATTCAAAAACCCTCTGGATAAACAACAATCCGTGTGAAGTATTTTTCGTTGTTTAACAATTTTATTATAATTCAATAACTATGAAGTCCTCAGCTTGCCAATCGTAAGTCAAAGTTAAAATTTCAAAGGAATTCTTTTTCGAAATTCTAATCAAAACAAAGCCCTTCTCTGCTTGTCAAACGTTAAGAAAAAATATTATCACAATATATCATCACGATTGCAATAAATAATCAGAAGCATCTTGACGTCAAAATTATATCACGCGCATGATATACCACTACTTTCTATTAAAAAACGGAAATTAATTTGAAATATATGATCAATATAATTTAAAATTTCTCGGGAACTATTTATCATAGAGAGAAAAATTTTATATCAATCGATAGAAATTTTTTTAGAGATAATAAATTTGAAATTAGAACGACTATTACTCTTTCAAATTACTGAAATTTATTCTGTTTGACGTCTCACAGAGATATGGCGTGAGTTTTATTGCTGGTGACGTCACAGCTTTACCGAGAGACAGATCTGGGCTATTATATTAGAAATACTTATTGATATTTGGCTCGATTTTCAAAGCTATCAGATCATGACTAAACTAGCGATATCGTAAACTAATCTCGCAAGACGTTCTAACTTTCGACAATGAAATTGGCAGCGTCAGAAATCTAAAAAAATAAAAACAAACAAAATGATAATAGCATTGGTACAAATACATATTTCATGGAAAAGGTAAAAGACAAGGAAAAAAAATATAGCGCACACACTGCATGGATTGGAATATATATATAATAACTACAATCGCAATCTTTGTACTTAATTTGAGAAAGTTTAAGGTAGTTGATAAAAAATAAGAAGTTTTCAACGTAATAATTATGTAGATTATAACGGTCTGAAAATCTCCACATTTTTGAAAATAAGGTAATCAATTGTATTTTAATGCTACTAGCTTTTGCTTAAATCCATTTTAATTAATTAGCAGAGCAAGACCTGAATAATTTAATGATAGAAAATAGCAGTTGAATTCTGTGTAGTCTCTCCGCAATTGAGCCTAAAAAACTATTTTGTTAAATTTTACAAATTAATATTTTAAATACAATTTAAAAACCAGAAGAGACAATATGAAATTTTTTTCAAAATTTTTTTATTAGTTTTTCAATGAAATGTTGTTTATGTATATTATTATAAATATAAAGAGATCAATATCGTGTTATACAATTGAACATGACAAATATTGAAGACCAAATTTCAATATAATCTCGTATCTATTTTTTTATAATTTCATAAGAATTAACGGCATTGAAGTTTCGAGATATTTTATGAACTCAACGGTAGGCATTCGTGACAACAGTTTGTGTCCACAAGCAATATTGCCACACAAACATATTGTAGAAAGAAAACATCATACGTATGTCGATAAAGAATGAAATGTTTTTCCATAAAATGGGAACAATAGCTTATAATGAGGAACAGTGAGCTCAATTGCAAATCGAATTTACGAATAAATCATTACGCAGCAACCTGAGAAAGTGTATACTTAAAGATGTCGGCATATCGAGAGAGATATCGTGTATTTTTAGAGCCCGAAACAATATTATATATTAATTTACTACGAATTGAATTTAAAGCGGGCTTTACCCTTTAACATTTTCTATTATTTCCTCAGATGCTCAGCAAATGTTTTTAAGGGAAATAACAGCCTTTCATGAAGCGTCCTTTAAAAATCTTATTTCATAATATCTCTCACTTGTCATATTTTGATCAAGATACAAAATTGAATTTCTTAGAAATAAACATCTCGATATTAACTAGAGCATATTGACTCTAATATCGTCTTCCTGAAAACTAGAAGAACTTCATCTTATTTGCTTAAATGTGCGTAGAAGGCAAACATCCACGAAAAACGAGTCAGATATCAGTAGTCAGAAAATCTGCTTATGAAAATTTCGAGTTTTAACTATCTTATGCAAACAAAAACCTTAAGCTATTTGTCAGGAAAGACTGAGAAAAAAAGCAGAAAAATATTTTTAGGACAGAGAGTTAGATAGAAAGAACATTTTTCTCTTTCCAAATTAAAACGGATTCTCCCATAAATTGCATTTTCAATTCATGTGTTTCTTTATTTATATGCAGAACTGGTAAAGAAAATTGTCGAAATACAATTTTCGGTATTGCTGAAAGGTGTATAGTGTGATAAAGTGTAGGAATCAGAGTAAATTAACTTCAAAGATCAAAATATTTATGAAAATTTCTATTGTAAAAATCTGTTTTCCCAGGGAGAATGAAGTAATATTTCATTAAGTAGCTCCAGTTTTATTGCACTCTCTGTTAATGAATATGACACATTTTCCTGAAATCTCATTAAAAAATGACGTTAGGCTATCTTTTACAAAAAGCCGCTGATGTTAAAGGCGTAGGCCTGACTACTCTACTCTCGTGAGTCTTTTGTTAAGTATACAGTTCAGTAATCTCTGAACTATAATTCCGATTTTCAATTTTTTTTGTAACTCCTGAAGCTACCCATTATCTCTAAAATAAGACATTTATGTTTTTAACATATGTAGTTACCGAGATAAAGAGGTTCGCGTCACCAATTCATGTGTATTTTTGCCCAACTAAATCTTGCTTGTTCAAATTCTTGTAAATTGAATTCATGAATTCTTGTCAAATTCTTGCTTGTTCAAATCAAATTCCTCCCTGAGACCTCTGACGGAGGAACGTAGTCCTACGTTAAAAATTCAAATTAAATCCTTTCCATTTTATTAATGACAAAAAATTTACTCATAATCAATTAAATCATATACAGTAGCTGCTGTTTAATGTGATGACTCATTAATCGCTTAACCACAATTCCGATTTTCAATTTCTTTTTTGTAACTTCTGTTTATCTCTAAAATAAAACATTAGTTATGTTTTTAACATATGTGGTTACCGAGAAATAGATGATCTTCCTCAAAAAGTTCCTGTACCTTTTTGGCTTGTAAATCAAATTCCTCCCTGAGACCTCTGTGGGAGGAACGTAGTCCTACGTTAAAAATTCAAATTAAATCCTTTCCATTTTAGTAATGACAAAAAATTTATTTATAATCAATTAAATCATATACAGTAGCTGCCGTTTAATGTGATAACTTCCGGACTTAAGAAATTTGACAACATTAACCGATTGATAACAATGACGGAATAGGGCAAGATCAATTATATTTTTATCACATCAAGGGAAAAGAAAAAACCTATTTGCCTCAGGGGAATATAAAATTTATTTCGAAAATAACTCTTAAAAAATTCATTAATTCGATAAAAATTAATTAATTATTAAACAATAATTAAATTAAAATAAATTAAAATTCACTTATATATTTTCGTACTTGTGTACTCGCATTGCTTATTTTAAATTTATTGAACGATGCAGCACGGCACATTCCTAGATATCAAGTGCTTGCATCATTTCGGCGTTCTTTGGAGGGTTTTCTTCAACACATTCGTCTCCTTCGGAATCACTAACAGATTGGCAAATTTTCATCTCTGACAGTGTGGTAGCTACTGGAATGTCCTCGTCAATAGACATCTACTGTTCATAAATGACGAGCACACTCTTCCTTTAGAAAGAAGCCTCTGTGGGCGAAGCAGTTCCTGATCGTGTCAGCCGATATTAGATTCCAGGAACTTTTTAAGAGATGCACCACCAGATATTTCCTTACAAGTGGAGGGAGAAATTCTGCTTACGACAATCGTTAACGCTGGTTGAAAAAGAAGGATCGGTCAATTCTCTACTTCAAAATGTTATCGATAACATTAAACGATGTAGTGAACACACTAAACGAATATTTTTGTTTACATTTGAATCTATCGTTTAAGGACCAGAGTTTTTTGATGCTATAAAGCGAATGATAACTTTAAAAGCGATTACAGTAAACGTTGTCGCATTGTACTTGCTCTTATTCTCTTAAAATATAAACGATTAGCAATAAATGTGCTCTACTAAATTGTTGAAAATTTGAGCTCTCTCTTTAAGAATTTTAATGCACTTCTTAAGAATATAGTTAATATGCAGATTGATCTAAAACTCTTGGCACGAAATTCAAGAGGTTATGGAGCATACTACTTGTAAATTTTTTATGTAGGAATGTATGTGCAAAAATCGTGTAGAGGCACAAACAAAAGAAGTAGATATGAAAAGAATCATATTTTTTCTTAAAGAATTGCTGAAAAACACTTCTTTATAGCAATGTTTGCCAATGAGAGAAAAAGCTGTTGAATGCTTCTCAAAAATCTTAAGCCAGACCTCAGCAATATATTTGCAGCTATGCAAATCCCATCTAACCAAATAGTAATATAATTGCATTACATAGCTTGGGAATTCTAGAGCTTTAGGCAGTTATTTCTGGACATTTAAACAGCAATCAGTTGCTCTCGCATTTCCAAGGAGTGCTATGAGGCGTCCCCAAAACGATGTTGGCGGGTAGTGTAATTCGTTAATTAACGATAGAGAACTTAGCGAGATTTTTTAGATTACCCTTTGTTTGGCAGTGGGAAGTATACTTACCACTAAATTCATTAATTTTTAAATGCATTTTTTTAAGATTGGCATAATCTTTCGCCAATATTTTCGGTTAAACAAAATTCGAAATCTGCCAATTTCTTTCTTCAAACCAGAACGATGTGTTTGGACTTGACAATTAATTATTAATTAGACAAATAAACTAACAAAAAATAATGTTCACTGTATAAACTAACCGAATTTCTATCCTTAAATGAATATCAAACTCGAAGCCATTTAATATAACACTACTAGAAAAATAGGCTCTTTAAAGGGTAAAAGAAAGAGGAAAAACTCTTTAATTCCTTCTTTACATAAAATAAAAATTTGAAGTAACAGATTTATATTAAGAGTGAGTTATTTGATTGGAAATTTAGGATCCAGTTTCATTCTATCTCTGTTTAAGATATTATAATAAATGAAATTATATACGTTAAGAAGGAAATTGTGCTTTGAAATTAATTTAATAGAAATAATTTTTAAAAACGCATTTTTATTACTGCATTGAAATGTAGAAATTTTTAAAAATAATTATCGTCCACTTTTTACTCTTTCATTTGTAATTCATTATTTCAATTATTAGGAAATCTAAATTTAACTTTTCCTCAAATTCAGAAATAGGTGGCGAGATGCGTATTATTTTTCGAAGATTAATTAAATTAATCGATTAACTAATAATTAAAATACGAAAATATTATATTATCATTAAGAGCTCACAACTTTACAAATTTTACGAGCGTTAGCTTATCAGGAAATGAATATAAAATTAGAAATTTCATTTTTGAAACATGAAAATGGTAAGTTAAATTCAAGTGTTAAAAAATAAATAAAGCAAGAAAATTCGCCATTCATTAAGAATTTCGTTAAAGAAATCTCCAGAAATAACACTTCACATGCATTGCTGCACATCAGTCTTTTTTTAACCCAATAAAAAGAGTTTATCTTAATCAAAAGAAGAAGGAAAATAATTAATGTCTCAACTTAATTCAACATTTTCTAGTAAAACACCAAAGCACCAAAAGAGAAAGTTCTGTTATAGAAAATTCAGTTTAAACTTGGTATTTATGACACAAAAGAAAACGGTACGAAATTCAAAGTAGAACGAGTCAAATAATAAATGAAAAACATTTAAAGCGTCCAATTACAACAAAAATGTTGACAGTTTGGAGTTCATTTGAATTACTGAATGCAAATAAAGCAAGTGCAAATCACTTTACATGCGGAAGGCAAAAAGAACTTGAAAACATACAAACAAACAAAAAAAATCAGTGTATGAAATGAGAAAAATTCTAATAAAGCAGCCATTCAATACATTGAGATATTTTTACTACTTCCTTCCCACAAAATTAAATTTGAAAATGGGAACGGTACAAATTGAGACATTAAATCGCTTTTCCATTTTCGCTACAATAATTATGTTTTTAAAACACTAGCTTTGTTATTAGTTTCTCTCATATCTATTGAGCAGTTTAGTGCTCATATAATTGCTAAATGTTAAAAAGAAAAGAACTAATTTTTGAAACCGTATACACCAGTATGCCATGATTATTAATAAAATTTAAAAAATACTTTTAAAACCACCCCTTTAATTGACACTTCAATTTAAAAAATTATCTTTTAACAAACATTTATGTCACAAGTCAATTATGTGGAATAACAATAATATATTTTCTAAAAAAATATCCGCCCATTTATTGGTGCACCGGAACGTAGTATATTATCTGTTATCAAAAATTGTTGATACCAGTAAATTATGAGGAAAAACAATAATAATTTTTAAAAACACGCCTTTATTAGTCCACTAAAATGCGGAAGATGATATTTAATCAAAAACTAGCTGCATGACCCGGCGTTGCACGGGCAATCTTGAATAATGGGATATTCCCGAGCGGAGAGAAGTGAGATCACGTAAGGCCTTCGGATCCATATTTTTTCATATGCCCGGCTCCGTTTTTTTTTCAACAAATATTGTCACTTACTTTCTCCAAGAAATGTAAATATTCTTTCAAATCTAGTCTTTTTATTACTAATTTTCATATGCCCGCCTCCAGTTTATTTTTTTTACATATATTGACGCTAACGTAAACATTACGTTCCCCCCAAAACGTATTCTCTTTTCTTTGTTCTTCTGCTCTTCTCTGCTGGCTACGTTGTCCCATTACTGCCAATCGTCTATTTCTTTGTTCTTCTGTTTCCTCGGCTCTTCTGTCCTGGCCACGTTGAGCCATAGTTGACAATCGGCGGCTTCTTTCTTCTTCAGTTTCAACAACTCTCCTTTCACGTTTTCTAATTGCCTCCCGTCTATTGGCAACATCCCCTGTAATTCCTCTTTTTCTTTTAAGAGGAAAAAGCGAGAATTGAACAAAGCAAAAATAGTAACTTCCAAATATCAGCTTAAAATAGAAGCTTCTGCAAATATTTAAACTTGATAAAATCAATGAATAATGATTAAAATCACTAACATAACTAATCTACATTTTTCGGCACATAACTTTACAGAAACAAAACACCCCTTTTCATTTCGTTAAAATGATTTTGTTGGACGTTATATCACGGGATAAAAAAAAGAATTTATACACTTAATAAAATAACAATAATATTTTATAAAAAATAACCGATTTTTAATGAATATTTCGTAATTGCTATGAATATGAAAGTCATAGAGGCTTATTTTCTTTATACACAGTATCATTTTCAACTTCTCTTATCACATAATCTTAAATATAATCAATGTTCATAATTCAAAATTCATTACTATAAATATTATGGAATGTTGTAAATTATTTTTCTCCAATACTCTATAAGATCCTGCTTCTTCTATGGAATCAAAATGAATTAAAATTGAACGAATAACTATTCTTTTAAGTAATACAAATTTTGTATTGATTCCAGCAAGACACAACTGTACTAAATTTCAGGACTCTAATACATCAGGAAATGAGAGAAAATTAATTACAAAATTACATCTTTATTAACATGAAAGTAGTGAGTAAAATAGAACAGTTTTAGAAAATTTAATTAGTGGAATATGGAATATAGCGGAATATAATGTTGAGCACTAAAATATTAAAAATGAACATAAATACTACCAAATTAATCAAATTATGTTGCGCAAAATATCAAATTTTGTATTTAAGTAGTTCGTTTACAATAAGCAACACAATCTACTCAACTTATAAATTCAGGCAATCGCAGGAAGAAAATAAAATAATTTAATTTTCTATTTCATAATTTCCAATTTTTGCACAATTGGTCATTAATTTGTAACTTTAAAAGATTTATTAGCCGTTTAAAAATGAACTGTTTTCCATCTGTTTTAATAACGCATACGGAAATGCAGTGCTTATTTAAATTTGACAGTTTTTTAAAGCAAAATATAATTTAGTTAATTACAAAATAAGCAGACATCATTCATTTTAGGAAGAACATTCTTAGTTCTTCTAATACTAACAATAAAGTTGTTGAATTATGCATTCTACATAAAATGAAATTTAAAGTAAAGATGTTTTATTCTACAAAATTAGCTATAATCATTTAATCAGAATTTCATCCATAAATATAAAAATAATTCCTGTGAAATACCGATAGAATATTTTAAATCCCTACTTAATAATTCCTACTCTATAATTAAAATTCCCACTTGATATTTTTATCTCTCTCACTAAAATATAAATTCGAAATAATTAATGGATATTTCTTGGTATCTCAAAGAATTTTAAAGAATTATTTGGAATTAACTTCTAAGAAATCACCTCAAAGAATTTTAAAAATCATACGCCAAGTTGATTATTTGAGTAGAAAAAGAAATTACCATGAATATTTGCTTCAATTCTCTGTAGCTGACGCTCGTTATACTCCTTATAATTGTTTCTAAGCTTCAGCAAAAGAAAATTTAAATATTTTAATATTCTGAACTTTAAAAAGTAAAAAAAATGATTTCAAGATACGAAGACAATTCTATGCATCAAATTTCATAAGATCATAATACAGATACACAAATGCTTGAATTAACTAAATTAATATTCGGCAAGAAAATGACTGGAACAATAGCTGGATCGCTGATTCCTATTCTTCTTCTTCACACTACGGACAGCCCCGCTTTTGAGATCGTGTGATCTCTTTTCGCAGTTTAGGTGGCTGCCCGTAGAAAAAAGCGATCAACCTACCCCGCCCCACGGGGCACACAGGGCCCCGCACCAGAAAGCCGTCCCCCGAACGACTTTATTTAGAAAGCATTATTACAACAATCAAAGTAACTATTAGGTATTACAATAAAAGATTATTTTTTAAACAGATGGGGTACAAAGCTGTGTCTAGATGCGGGTCTCCGACAGAATTGAGACCCGTTCTTGATTATATGTATACATGATGCATGTTATCGGCATTAAAAGAGCACTGATAGAGAAAGATTTCTAAATGCTAGTTGTGACATTAACATTTTTACAATTACTGGAATTTGTATTATTATTTCAATGTTATTGCAATTGGGTGAAAATTGGTTGGTACCATTTTGATAAGATCATTAAACACCAATTGTTGAGATTATACTCTATGTATAGGAAAGAGGTCAATGCCCCTTACCAAGGGGAGGCTAATAGGAGATAACAGACCAATTGGGGATAACAGGCCTATCCCATTTCCTCGATAACTAAAGTATTATTATTGTTAATAATCGTTTGATGGTTACAGCAATGGTGATATCATTCAGACCGAACATTTGTAGAGGTTATACTGGAAGTGTCTCAAAGAACATATATCTTATGGGAGACCAAGTGCATTTGAAAAACAAGTTGAGATATGTATTACAAAATATGATGCCAATCGATGAAATATAAGGTAGTATTTACAAATATAGAATAGTTTCTGTTAACAATTGCACACAATAATTTTCTTTTACAAACCTGCATTCGCTGATGCTTGTTGTCGGCATTAACTGAACATTGATGGAAAAGATTTTGAATACTAATTATGACAATTACACTTTAACAAATGTTAAAGTTGCATTATTATTTCAAATAATTACTATTTTGATTAAAACAGTTATTCCGGTACTCCGTTACATCGATGATTATTGAGATTATGCTCTAATGCCCCTTCCAAAGAGAGGCTAAATGGAGATAATAAACCTGTTGGGAATTGCATACCTTTTCCCGTTCCTCGAATAATAAGGTTAATTATGGCTAAAAATTATTCACAGCAATGTTAATAACATTCAGACAGAATAGTTTCATATGTTATACTGGGAGTGCCTCACAAAACATTCATTTTGAGTAACCAAGTGCATTTGAAAAAATTGAAATGTTACTTACAAATACGATACCAATCGATGAAATATGAGGTAATATTTGCATATAATAAAGAAGTTTCTGTTATCAACTGCCTGAAATAATTTTCATTACAAACCTGCGTTCGTTGTATACTTGGTTAGTTGTACTGAAAGATAGAAACTGTTAAATGCAACACTATTAAGTATTTTACTGCTGGGGTAATTGACAAGATGAAGTAATATAATTGTCGTGATTAAGTAAAAAGTTAATGGGCTATTTACAATACATACATAATATGATAATTCTCGAATCATTTGGAGGTTAAGAGAAATATAATGCTATTTACAGGAAATATCCGTTTGTAAAACTTGTGATACATTTGGATGACCTATAAAGTATTTATATATAAAAAGAAAAAAAAAATGAATGTTATGCTTCTCTCTCACAAATATCTATTTACAGAGATGATGAGGGTCCATTAATTAAGAAGTCTTTGTCTATAATAAAGTCCAGTAGTTGTTTCAATCTAGTCCTTGAGCCTGTGTTTTTAAGGATACCCAATTTCCATTGTAAGATGTTGGAATCACTTGGCTTTTTGAAATGCCAGCTCTCAGTTAGAATACATGAGGTGGCAAAGTGTAGTGGTGTCCCAATCTCTCCGCAGCTGCAAAGGTCGGAGTTTCGGAGGTTGAATCTTTTTAAGTATGATGTAAAAGGTCCGTGTTCTGAAAAGAACATAATTTCATAACGGGACCAGTTATGTAGTTTGAAAGAAGGGATAGGTATGATTTCGTGAACTAGTCTGCCAACTGTTCCTTTGTCCCATTCCTTTTTCCATTCTTGTAGAATCTCCTTGTTTAAGATATATTTTAGATGACTTATTGGTTTTAGAATTTCCAAATTTGACCCCTCTGTTATGGCTCTTTTCGCCAGGATAGGACATCCGGCAAACTCATTTCCAGGTGGCCAGTGTGTTTGTAGTCCAATATGTGGTCTTGTTTTCTTGGGTTGGAGTTGAATTTTTCACTATTGGATGCTTGGAGTGTGAGTTTTGTATGGCCTGAAGGCTAGAAGGCTGTCCGACCAAATATTCCCACTCTGCTTGAAAGCATTCTCATGATGTTTAATGGCTTGCTTAAGACTGGAGTTCCCTTGGAACACATTGTTTTTCCTTGGAAGCTTGCCCATCCATGTTGACAGAGTGTTCTATCATCGAAGCAACAAAATACAGACCCTGTGCCATCGTTTTTCAGAGCGTCTGTGTATGTTAGATTTGCTGTTGGGTACTCTTTAAGAGGTTGGGTGGTTATTTGTTTGTCAATCAAGAAATTTGCTGGGTGCATTTGATGTCCTCTGGATAACCTCATATTTTTATTTGGGTCTAATAGATTCCCAAGACCTGTGTTTGGTAATCTTAGTCTGGAAATTTTTTATGAATTTGCCTCTTTGTTCTTTGTTAAATGAAGAGGTTCCTGTGTTATTGCCAGGCTAATGGTGTGTTGTATGGGTAGGCTTTTGTTATTAGTAAAAGGAATTTCCGTTGGATGGTATTTAGTTTTCCTCTTCATGCTTTCTGATTTTTGCATATTATACGACTGCGCCACATGGCACAGCATTCTCTCACTGTTTATAGATTAATTTTCCGGTTTGGCTGTTGGGGTCCCAATTCTCGGCTATTCTTTAGAAAATGTTGATATTGTTGTGCCGAATTGCTTTTGTGCCTTTTTCCTTGATATGAGGGATACATTAAGTTTGTCGTCTATGATAATTCCGAGATATCTGAGAGTTGATACACATTCTAGTATTGTTCCATTTGATTCTTGCTGGATTTATAAGATTGCTAAATACATATATTTTTGTTTTTCCAAAGCTGAATTTGTAGTTGTTATTTAGTTCTACCCAGTTTGAGAAGGTTATTGTTACTCTGTTAGCTAATTTGTTGAACTCCATCTTGGTTTTTTTGTGCGAGATAACAAAAGGCAAAATCGTCCGCAGGCCACAGGTGTACATTTGTGGCCAGTCTGCAGGATATTATCTGCAACAGGTTCCAAAACTTAATTGCTGCAGAGGAACCCTGTGCACGCATCCTTTTGTTTGTTGCCAAATTGTGGGCCTTCTTGCGTTTGTGTGATGACAGCAGTTTGCTGGGGATATCTTTTAAAGATTCTGGCCATTGGTTTGTTTGTTATATTATCTATTGAGTTTTGATAGAGGTACAACAAATTATCAAATGCACCTTTATGCAAATAGAGATGTTTGTAGGCCTTTTGTTTTGCTTCAGAGATTTGGAAATTAATGAATGGGTGCCAGGGTCAACCGATTTTCCTTCACGAAAGCCAAATTGAAATTTATGTAGTTTCTTTTCTTTTCAATTAGCAGTTGAACCTTTGAAGGGTAACTTTTCAAGGTATTTGCCAAGTGTTGGCATTAACGTTATCAGTCTATACGATGAAATGCTATACTCTTTACCTTTCTTCTTGTGAGAGAACAATGATGCAACTTCCTTCAAAGGGTGGAATTTTTGTAGATGTAAACATTTGTTGTAATAGTTCCAGGAGAATAGATGGGCAAACCTGGAAAGTTGTTTTTTATTATGAACAAGTCCTATTCCATCATTGCCCTGAATTGCTTTGTTGGTAGGAATCTAATGATTTCAACTAGTTCCCTTGTTATTAGTGACAATTGGTTCAATAATTGGTTGTTTGGGTGGTATTATTTGGTTTGTTGTTTCTATTGTAGTTGATAGAGTTTTAAAGTATTGACTTTGCTATGTCTTGGAGGGAACCTCTTTGTTGGTATCTGGGGTAGAGAATCCGTGGGGGAATTGGGTTCTTGAGAGCAATTTTTTAGAAGAATTTACCATAAACATTTTCGTCAGTGCAGATTCCTTTTAGAAACAAGTTGCGTTTTGGCGGAAAGAACTTCTTTTTGAAAATTGAATTTGTTTTAATTTTTTGCTTTTAATTTGAAAATGCGCTTTTCTGCCAGATGATCTTTGTGCTCTCTTCTTTTGAGGGCGCTTATTTCCCTACTGGTTTTCTAGCTGGGGGTTCCACCACGAGATTATTAGGTTTTACTTTAATTTGTAGATTTCTACAAGCCATATTGATCTTGTTGGAGAAATGTGGTGAGATCATCCAATTCCTCTGGTGTATTGTTTAGAAATTCTTTGCAGGATATTTTGGGCTTTTTAATTTTTTATGATGTTTGAAATTTTTTGTGTCCTTAAATATAGTCTTAAAGCGATTGTAGGATAATATATGTTTGGTCTCTGTTAGTGTATACGAATAAATTTGTGATCATATAGAACCTAGGTCTTCCAAGAACCTGAGAGGTGGGTGGTGACCAGGTCTGTAGAGGAAACTATTGTTACATCTGGCCATCCTTTGGTGGCTACTCACATGTATGATGGGGGAGCGCCTGGGGTATTGTGAGAGTTGACTGTTTATTGAAGGGTTAGGACTTTCTCTCCTCTGGGTATCGAGAGTCACTATAACCCCATGATTGGCTGTGTGCGTTTTAAATCTGCGCCAATTAAATAATCTTCTCCTGTAAAGTTATTGATGTTTCCGTTGAGGTTTTGAGATATTTCGCAGTATGGAAATATGATAAAGGATAATTGAAGAGGGCTTGAATTAACTTGAATTTGATCACTACAATATCGTTGCCAGATAGGAGGAAAATTGTAGTTTTTTACAGGTGGGAAGACGAAAATTATTCCGGCTTTATTGTTTTTGGGACAACCAACTCTTAATAACCTGGGTATCTATTTTGTTATCTTTTACGTGGGTTCCTGAACAATATAATGTCTGGTAGTTCTTTCTTTGCTGTTTTTTGGCATTGCTTGCCAAAGCTGTGGGCACTTTGCTTTTGTAAATTTATTTTGGGATTTTAATTTTTCCCCTTGTTGTTATATCTTATATTATTCCATTTAGGTTGAATGATGTAGAGTTATTCGTTTTGGTTAGCTAAAGGTGGTTGTTTAACCCTATATTCGCTGTTGAGTCGTTTAATTTGGTGTACCATCAGTAGTCTCTAGTTTGCTTTATATGTTTGATGTTTTTCCTTATAAATTGGCCTGTGTGAGAGCTGTGTGAGAGTCAGTTCTGTGTTTTGGTTCCTTTTCGTCTGTTTCATCATTGCAGTTTGCTGGCATGGGATTGAGGCTCTGCACTGCAAGGTGGATGTCTGTTGCCACAAAAGAAATACAGAAAGGTTTGATGTTCTTACAGAATTGAAAAGGTGGCCGTAGGCATGACATTTCTGACATTTTTTTTATGAAATTCTCGGATGTGCCATACTCCAGTTAATGAGGTTTTTGAGTCGATGTTGTTTTTTAAATTCCTCTGATGGGGTTTTCAGAACCCAGTGGGATGTTCCCTGCGTTCTTCCCCTCAATTTGAATCTTATTTTAAAGTCTTTGTCGTTCAGTATGATGTCAAAATGCACCAGGACTTCTTCGTTTGTTGTTTTGATCTGGAATTCCGTAAATTGTATATACCCGGATCTCGTTTTGCTGGTTTGTGGGCTGTAGTGACGTTGTTAAAGTTCAGTTTTCAGTTTTGTCCAATAATGCTTGTACATCCTACTTCAACTTTCGACATGTGATCAACTATACGTTGTACGCAGAACTTCTCTTGATGTTGCTAGAAAAGAGATTTCATTGCATGATAGATTTCGAAGGAGGTGTTTAATTCCATAGCACAGCTGTTGTTCTTACTCTTCGTTTAGCAGTTCCACTTATGATAAAGGGAGAGCCGGTTGGTTGAATTGGTCGCTGTTTGGGAACTTCGATAAAATGTTTTTTCTTTAAAATTTGTGGCGTAACTTACTGTTTTTAATTCTACAGATCTTCCTTGTTGGCTTTGCCTGTTGTTTTGTTGGTAGGTTTACCCTACTCACTTGTTTCTATTATTGTGATGCAGCTAGAAA
>BGPR01001372.1:156143-210176 GCA_013235015.1 Araneus ventricosus
ATTAAGTTAATACATGGTTGGGATGAAACGTAGGTAATTATTAAGCTATTAGGATGAGAAGAGGGTTGCTGGAGTTATGCCTTTAAAACGTGACACTGAAACGACGCGGAAATTAATTTTGTCTCGGGTATAAACATCGGGTTTAATTTGGGGATGAAAATTAATCCTTTTCCTGCAGCTAGCTCACTTACCACATCTTTAAAATTAAACATTTAATTTTAAAACGATTAATTTTTTATGAAGAGAAAATACTATTTTATATAAATTTTATAATGTATTTTATATTTGCATTATAATATAAATATCATGAAGGCATATCTGTGTTTAAATTGTATCTTAATCGAAAGTTGATAAAAAGAATTAACTCTCAATCTATATGTTTGAATGAAAGCCCAGTTATTCAGAAGCGTTACAAGCTAGATTTATAAAATTTGGCATGTCTCCCTTCAGAGAAATTTTATTTATTTTATCAAAGTTTGGAGAAATTCTTTTACTTATTTTTTTTTGTTTTGTCTGTGTATTGTTTGTTTTGCATTCTTTGTGTTTTGATTGCCTTGTATTTTTTGGGGTTTTTTGCTTTGTGTTCTGTTTGGGGTTTAGTCTTGTATTGTTATCACCAGCCTTTAGATGTGCATTTTTGTGTCCGTAGTTGTTATGTCATTGTGTTTTGTTTGATTTATATTTTTTCCCTTGTGTTAGGTTTGGGGTTGTGTCTTGTACTGTTTTAACCAGCGTTATGTTGAGCATTTTTGTGTCTGTAGCTGTTATGTCAATGTGCTTTATTTGATTTGTGCTTGGTTTGGATTGTGTCTAGTACTGTTATCACCGCCCTTTTGTTCAGCATTTTTGTATCTGTATCTGTTATGACAATAAGTGCAATAATTGTGTGACATTGCTCTAAATCAGCACCTCTATTTAAATATTTAAATTGCCTTTTCAAATATGGTGATGTTGTTTGTAGTTCATGCCCGCAACCCCAATTCGTGTTCACGTTTCTCTTTCCCAGAGGGTCATCAAATGACTCTACAAAAATTAGGTTGGGTCGACCCTCCTGGGTTATGAAATGGAAAGGAACTTAATAATTTATCTATGAGTATACGATAAAATCTGAGAGAGGGAAATTCAGAAAATCAATTCAGACTTTTTAAATTCCTGACTGCCGAATTTTTTAATTACTATTTAGATGCAAAGTTTAAAAACATATTCAAATCCCGTTGAACCACGCGAATTCTTATTTACATGCAAGGCCTTCTTAGTGTAATATGATTCAGCGTTTTAAAAGTACTAAGTAAATACATTAGCCTGCGAAAATCGCGGGAGGCAGCAGAAAATGGACTTTCTTCCAGCCTTCGGAAATCGCTGTGTAAAAAATCAAATATGTTGGGGGACCAAAATGTCACGGCATTAAATATTGGATGAGGTAGCTAGGATATTTATAAAAACATTGAAGCAAGGTAGATGCCCAGAAATAAAATTTAAATTATAATATATATTGAACAATTAATTAATTCTGGGTACTTAAATCATATGACACAACAATAAGGAATTCTAGCAATACTGATATATTCACCTACCTTTGCTGACCTGAAAACCCTAGCTACTTAATCAAAAGTCAATTCGCATATAGTGGTAGTACAATGCTAAAAAATAATTAAACAAAAACAATTTTTTTAGAATTTAAATAATTTTTTATTTAACAATTATTAATATTGAAATTAATTACTGCTACAAAAATTAGATATATGCATAAAAATTGATGCACAGGAATGAACATTTATCAAACAAAACAAAAAATAAAAATTGTAGCTACACATTAGCACTGCAGGCCTAAGAATTATATTTCAGAACACAAAGTAAAAAAAAAAAACAACCTAAATTTGATAGAGATGTAATGATCATTATTAACAAACACTTCTTGAATTGATGAATACTATTAAATAAGTTAATTTTCCTTATATTCACTTAACAATGATATTTTGAAGTATGCAACTTGCACACTTTCGCATTTTCTTCGGCCATTTTTTTAGACTTGTATCACTCACTCAAAAAAATCGAAAAAAACTGAAGATGGGAAAAAGACGTTCAGCAGAAATTGACACTGAAAAGATGATCATGATTTCGTAATTAAGAGTACACATTATTACGATGAAGAAGAAAAATGCTGAAGGTATTACTCATATTGCAGATCTTGTAAAAGGTGATGATCATTTATAACTCTGTAACATTGATGAAAACCAGCGTTCATGACACCATGTAGCAGAGATCATTTTAAAATGAAGAAGAAAGAACTGCTTTCTTTCACACACAGCACCTTAATTCGAAGATTGTTCCGGAATAGTGTTGTAGAAAAGACTTCATCTCGTTTTTTAGAGCATTCATCACTGTGGTCTTTCAAACTGCATCTTTTTAGGAAAACCAATCAAGAACAAAAAACATCTTCAGCTTCAGACTCAAAAATACAAAAAAATATTAACGGAAAAATTGAAGAAGAGGCAAGACAAGACAAGACCCCAGGCCCAACCGGCCCTGGGGGCCCGCAGCTGGAACAACACCAACCACTCGCTTACCCCATCACACACAGAATTCAAATCGTAACGGAAAACGATTCCAGATACAGACGCCCAAAAACTGATAACGCCAAAAACCTACGCGAGCCAAGATGGCGAAGAAATAATCCCGTTGCAAAATTTGAATTTAAAAATCAATAAAGTTGAAACCTTAATGGAAACAACAACAAAAGTTTAGATAAATAATAATTGAATCGAAAACAAAGTAAATAATTAAGTAAAATTTGGAAATTAAATGAAACGGCTAAAATTATCGTTTGAATTTCAAAATTATCCAAAGTTGCCACAACAGAAGAAAGAAACTTTAGTGGCGAAGAATTAAATTAATTAAAAATACTGACAAAACCGAAAAATGACGTTGATGCAATATTTGCAATCTAACACGCTGGATAAGCAGTCAGAGTGTTACGAATATGGTAGTGTTACCAGAGTTGCAAAAATATTAAATATTGCGACTTAACCCGTTTCAGTTCCAGAACTAACTTTAAATTATAGAGTTTGATAATTTTAAGAGTAATGGGCTCTAAATAAATATTTTAGAGTCATAGAGTAATATACTCTAATTGTAAATGTTAAAATATATCAATATTTTCATTTATTGAGGAATTTATTCCTTTCTATTGGAGACATATGAAATTATATTGTATAAAGAAACAAATTTTAATTTATTTTATCTATTTAATATTATTTTAAAATCTAGAAGCATTTGAATTATTAGGAAGAAAATTTAAAAAAAACACGCTGTTTATTTTTTCTTACAGGTGATGTAAGAACCGAATAAGTTAACTGCCTTCACATTGAAGCAATGAAAAATTCTGTAATTAAATGTTTTTCCTTAGTAGATATTTTTTCTGCAACTTGTAAAAACATCTTAAAGCTGACACTTTCTTATTTAAAAATTTAAATTGAAAAAATTCGTAGGAAAATTGTTACAGTCTCAAGTTCGCTTTAGAAAGAGTTTAAGATGTTTTCCAATGTCAGAAACAGTAAGAAGTTCTTAATAAACATAAATAGATAAGTGGCGATTTTCAAAAGAATGTTGAAATGTTTATTTATAATTTCAAAGGCAGCAAACGAACTTTCCAACCATAATATTATTCTTGTAGGCAAATATTTTAACATAAATCCTTTTTCTTTCAGAAGCGTTTGCTTTATTAAATTATTTATTTCAATTTCTCTTAAACTAATCATGCACGAATTCTTAATTCGCATAAAAACACTCAATTCACTTTAGAGGTAAAACTTGCATAATCCTTTCTTAAAACATTCTTACCCCTTCTCCATTTAAGAAAGAACCGAATTCCCTATAGTTTACTCAGCATTTTCTTGCTTCACCAATTACGAGGGGAAACTTGTGTTATGTTTAATCAACAGCTGAAGTCAACTTTGATCAGAAGGAAAAGTTATTTGCATATCCCTAGCTACCGAATATACATTTTCCGGAAAAGTTATAATTGGAAAAGATGTATTTGTCACATTCAAAAACATACACTTTTATTAATGTCCATTTTTATTGAAAATCCAGTCACCTTAGGGCTTTCTAAACGCCAATCGAAACATAAAGTGTTATGTTTAATTTCTCCTAATGAGATAAATTTTGGATCGGAATTGCAAAGGATTAGTAAAAAAAATTAAATGAAACAAAAATAGAGTATACTTTTCTCCCGTACTTACCTCATATTATTCTTTACACCTTTAAAAAAAATTGTGAATATATTGTAGAGAATTAAAGGTCTTATATGGCGAGAGAAAATCTGAGGAAGTGTTCTCCCTCAATCCTCTCGTAAACATACATAATATTGGACATTTTTTGCTTAATATTGCATGATATTGCCGATTTGTTGCTTAATATTGCACATATGTGGCATAATATTGTACATTTGTTGTTATACAGAAAAGAATCGCGCGTGGATTTGGGGCATCTTCCTCTTTATCATTTGAGTCAAAAATTTAATATATATCCACAATTTGGGCGTGAAGACCACATATTAAATTTGATTTATCTTGCTCTACGAGTTATTGTGTTCACCGGTACTGGAATAGACAAATCAACAGACAGTCGACCTAGCGAAGGATTGTGTCCAAATTTGGATATAAAGGTTGCTTTTTTAAAGACTGACACTATTCAGATTCATGTGTCGATCTATCAGATGAAATTCCACCAAGTGTGATAGGAAGGAATATTCGGAATTATCTCTAGATAGATATAACAGTGGAAATGCTACCAAATTTGATACGGGGACTATTCAGAGTTATCTCTATCTAGATATATAAGCTGAAATGCCACCAAATTTGTTACGGTGACTATTCAGAATTATCTCTCTCAAGATATATCAGCTGAAATGCCACCATATGTGATAGGGACTATTCAGAGTTACCTCTAGCTAGATATATAAGCTGAAATGCCACCAAATTTGTTACGGTGACTATTCAGAATTATCTCTCTCAAGATATATCAGCTGAAATGCCACCATATGTGATAGGGACTATTCAGAATTATCTCTAGCTAGATATATAAGCTGAAATGCACCAAATTTGGTAGTGGGACTAATGACGACTTAGGGGAAAGGATTACATGAAAAAAAGTAGTCCCGAAAGTCACCGATAGGAAAAAATGTGGCGCTGTTGTAGTCTATACAACTCAGAATTAGACAAATTAATAACCACACAATTTTTCATTTCAACATCGCTTTAATATACAGCATATGATATACAGTGAGACAGTGAGAGTGATGATATTTTATCGCACCATAGCACTTTATTCAATAAAAGCACTTCCTCGACGAAGTCATGGACCTCTTCAAAACTTACAAAATATATCCAGACATACGCACAAAGAAAATTGCTTCACCTAAATTTCCTAGAACTGTAACCTAACACAATACAATTTTTTAGCGATTTGTGTAATAAACCATACAGAGGAACGAGAGCTATATGCTATTGTTTAAACATGGTTATAGAGAAAAGAAGATGGTCTTTGCTTTTCAAATTAACTGCCGCTTAGTTTAGTTTATACATTAACGTCCGGTTTCGAAGCAACGTGAGGGCTATGCATCTCAAGATTTTTATTCGCTTTCAGATGACGAGGAAGACATCTGAGATGGTATATCTTTCTCCCAACTTCCACACCGCACCAGTGAGAGGACGGTGGACCCACGACATCAAGTGTAGAGAGCAACAGACCAACATTCATGGCGGATTATTTAATGGAATTGACTTTTGAACCTGGTATCCTCTAATCCCGCAGACAAGATCTTACCATTAGGCTATCGTGACTCGAAGCCAGCTAGGAAATTTCATTAATATAGCCAAGGAGTCTAAAAATTGGGGAGAGTTTTCAAATAGAGTCGTGAGAGCGTAATTGAATATAGTTCAATACAATTACTTAGACGAGTTGCCGTTTCTTTAAATAGGTACATACAATCTAAAAAATTTTATACTTTTTTGAAGTTTGTTATGTATTTTGTAGAAAACTTCATTTTATATACTTCGCAGAGGATAAAGTAAAAATGTGTGTGCTATGGTGAATTATGAAAAGAAGAGATGCTCATGCTTTTAACATTTTTGGTGGAAACTTAAGTAGGTCACGTTTTTGTTCAATCTACCTTAGAATAGATCGCTCTTAAATTTTGAAATTTGGGACTGCCATATGATAAGTCAAGGAAAAGAGCTAAAAAGATGGTGATGGCTTCTGAATAGTTATTCTTACCCTATGTATATTTAATGCTGCACATATTCATTCATATTTTATATTTATTAGGATTTGAAAGAACATATGCACTACATCTTATGAGTAGTCTTAGTCTAAAATGTGTAATACATTGAACTTACGCTATTAAGCTGTGAGTGAAGATTTTAACAACTCTTCTCTACTTAGATATCGATTTAACTGAAAACTGCGCAGTGATTATATTTGCAAATTATTTTTCATTTTTCAAAGGCTTTTATAATTTATGACCGAAATTTATCTAATTTTATTAAAAAAACTAAATTTTATTACAAATGAAATTGAAAATTTAACCCTGCTGTTTCTTCGGGTCTATTTGACCCGAAACTTTTTTTTAATTTTCTATAAAAAACGACAGCATAGAAATATTTTCCAGCCATTTCGTGATATTGCTGGTGAGAGTGATTTGGTATTTCTCTAAAAAGTATTTTATTTTTTTTACATACATTTTGTATATTTTTTGAAGTATATTGACCGATTCCTCATTTTTAACCAGCGTAAAGAATTGAGATGCACAGAATTTCTCGCTCCAATTGTAAGAGAACATCTGGGGGCCACTTACCCTCCACATATCCCACGGATTTCGGGGATTATCTTCCAGGACCTCTCTTTGAAGGTCGTCCATTTAGCGGCAGGTGCGTGACCGTCGGTAATTGCCATTGAAACTCCTGAAGATATGCAAAATGAAGAGTCTGATGTGTGGATGCAGGACATTCCAGTAGCCAAACTGTCTCCAAGCTGTTGTGAGCAAGACCAAGCAATAAGAGTTGATGATTCCGACGAGGACGAATGTGTTGACGAAAACCCCCCAACGAACGCCGAAATGAGGCAAGCCCTTGATATTTTGAAACGCTGCGAGCACCATCGTTCAAAAAATTTTAGAAAACAATACGAGTACGAACATTATATAAATGCACTGTTAAGGAATAATTGTCGTCAAGCAACAATTAAAGAGTTTTTTAATTGTTATATTTGAAAAAAATAATAGATATCCCCTTTGGTAAGATTTTTTTTCTTTTTGTTCCTTTTCTCTTGATGTAGTAAAAATATATTTTTTCTTTGACAAGCTCATACGCTCTTATATGGAACGAATTAAAAATAAATGTCTCAAATAGGATAAGTCGTCTAATTAGGAAGTTAATTAAATCCACACATTACGGGGTTAACCCTCTATCCTCCGAAAATCTTTATAATTTTCCTGTATATTTAAGATCCATTGTAATTTTCATCTATAAATAAAATGCTTTATAATTTTCCTGTATTCTTTATATTTTCTTGTATATTGTCGGACTTAAATGGAGAGTTGCCAATGGCGCAAGAAAAAATATTGGAAAGTTTTGAAATATCGAAAGGAACGTATTTGTAGCTTGTTATAAAAATTGAACGAATCTAAAGGTGATGATTTCAACTAGTGGTGACTTGTTCATCGCCAAAAGTTGATTATTCGGGTCATTCGAATCATGTGTTGCTATGGAAACTTCATTATATATTAATAATCCTAATATAATCTTACGAGCATATAATGTTGCTTCCCCACAGCATGTCTAATGATTGGAAACAGACATTTACAGATATTGGAGGGGTGAATGAATGCCAATGACCACCGAACTTGGCGATAAATTTCGTGACATTGGAGACAAATTGTAGGATCCAGAAAATACAAGAATTTTCTTCTTATCTCTACTGGGAGAGAAGATATACAGATTCTTCTAAATGATGAAAAATGTATAAATACCCGGAGGTGCTTTCTTTGGAGTTCTAACGTCTTTGGAATCGCTCTTTTGAATTTTGTTCGCTGTATGAGCTGGAAAGCTGATAGACGCCGAGTGGGATTGAAAGCTTCTGTTACCATTATTGCTTGTGATTTGCTGTCTGTTTACTTGCTAATTTGTACAAGTGTCGTTTCTTTTGTCATCTGCACTTCGTGTTTTCCAGATAATTCGGGAATATTACGTCTTTCTCCATTATCTGCTAATTGGACCGTTTTTACCATAGACCTACAAGACGATTTTTTGTAACAATAATTTTCTCATTTCGGTTTAGCGATTTTAGCTTCCTGAAAATACGAGAAACATTTTGAGTCGTAATGCTAATAGATCAATTGTTATTCAGAGAAGCATTCAGTATTTTAGGTAGCAGCATTATGTTGAAGCTGAAATTTTTCATTTTCTCTGCAAGAGTTCAGTTTTACAGCTGAAAGAGCTATTTCAGAGAGCTTATTTAGTTTTCCCTTTAAACACAGTTAACTTTTATAACTTTAATTTTCATAACCTTATTACAAGCTTTCAAAATGCTATATCAATTGCAGAGGCTTCAGCCGTGAAAAATAATCGTATTAGACCCTAAATCAAATTGAAATTCTTTATAACATTTAAACTTGAAACATTTTTGATGATAAAAAAGTTTCCTCGGCCTATTTTTGCCTGTAGAAAACACCACAGGTCATTTCCGGCGCTAAACTCACCCAGAGAAATTGAGTTTATTTCTTTGATTTCTCTCATTCTGACTGGCTTCTGGCCGTAAATTCCATGGGGCAAGTAACAGACAGCATTTATTTGGAAATATTCACTGTTTAATTTAATTCCAGCGTTTCACCTAACAAAAAACAGCAACGACTCAACTTTTTTTTATCCAATTCGTTTGTGGACAGTCGCGGTAGATAAATGTACATTTTTTCGTGTTTTATTCTCACTTGATTGATAGAAAGTCAACCTGAAAATGAAACTTTGTGTTAGGAGAAATAAAGCAGGAAGGCGAATTCCAAACGGGGAAAGTTTTACCATTAACAGAGACAATAAAAGGGTTATTGGAAAGATCTTCGTCTTCCGAGCCTTCAAAACCACTTTTTGTCTCGGTTTTTTTCCATTTATAAAAGATAGCAACAAAGTAAACTCGTGTTTCTCTGTCGCTTCCAGAATTCCAATAGGACATTCTATTTTTTCCCCAAGGACATTTCAACAGAAGCCAATAAAATGAATTTCAGACTATATTTCTTAAGGCATTTTTTTCAATCGTCTAATGATTTAGACTTTCTTAAAGTCTGTAATTCCAAAATACGATAACACTTTAGAATTAAAATCAACAATAATACAGATGGTTTTTTTGATAAAGAAAACCTTATTGTTTGAAATATTAATTAAGAAAGTGTTTGGGACATTAGTTTTTATTGATCAGTAAACCACAAATATTAAAAATTTGAAAGTTAAAAAAATACGCTTTCATCAGTGTACGAAAAAGTGGAGCGTATTATTTTTTTAAAACAAAAAGTACGAATGCGAGCAGGCACGGGCTCAAAACCTGTGCGGTTAAAATTTAGTGCTACTGAACAATTGAATAGGTATAAATACGTCATCTTTATTGAGGATAACGAAAACAAAATAACAGACTGATTTGTCACTTTCTATAGAATATGCAGCAGAAATTAAATAAATATTCACGTATACTGATCATTTCAAAATGCCAAGACAGGCACTTTTGATGATTTTACCCCTGATAGGGGCGACAGGCAGTAAGTAAGATGAGCTTATTTCCGAAGTTTCCACTACGTTGCTCTAAGTTTAATGTAAATATCTCTCCTTCCATTTCTCACTTCATCCCTATTTTGTTGAAATGAACTCCGCCTGGCGCATGCGCTAAAGCGCGGTGGGTTTCGGAGTTCTAGAATCATCTACACCAATGAATATATCAGATTATTTTTTTTAATCAAGAAAGGCTTAGAGTTAAAAAAAATATTCTGGCTGCTTTTAAAGTATTCTATTAAGTGTATTTTACAACTATTTTTTATTATAAGACTTTTATTCTTTTTATGATTTCTTGCGTTTTTCAAACATTCTCAATAAGAAATGCATGCTAATTTTAAATAGAATTCAATCATTTTAAATATGAAAACCTAAACCGTGAGTAGATTGAAACTTCCGAAAGTTTCCATTATTCAAGAAAAAATTTATTACCTGTTTATTATTAATACTAGAAAATCACACGCCATGGTATGACGGGAGCACATTGCTTCTTCATTCGTGAAATTTCCGTCAAATTTGTTGCGTTTATATACATATATATGCGAGAGAAATATTTTACATTGATTAAAAACAAATAAAATAAACATATGTTTTAAGAGAGGAAATATTTTTCATTTATATATTTCATTATTCAAAAACTCTCTAGATAAACAACATTCAGTGTGAAGTATTTTTCGTTGTTTAACAATTTTATTATAATTCAATAAGCATGAAATCATCAGCTTGCCAAACGTAAGTCAAAGTTAAAATTTCAAAGGAATTCTTTTTCGAAATTCTAATCAAAACAAAGCACTTCTCTTCTTGTCAAACGTTACCAAAAAATATTATCACAATATATCATCACGATTGCAATATATAACCAGAAGCATCTTGACGTCAAAATTATGTCACGCGCATGATATACCACTACTTTCTATTAAAAAACGGAAATTAATTTGAAATCTATGATCACTATAATTTAAAATTTCACGGCAACTATTTATCATAGAGAGAAAAATTTTATATCAATCGATAGAAATTTTTTTTAGAGATATTGAATTTGAAATTAGAACGACTATTACTCTTTCAAATTACTGAAATTTATACTGTTTAACGTCTCACAGTGCTATGGCGCGAGTTTTATTGCTGGTGACGTCACAGCTTTACCGAGAGACAGATCTGGGCTATTATATTAGAAATACTTATTGATATTTGGCTCGATTTTCAAAGCTATCACATCATGACTAAACTAGCGATATCGTAAACTAATCTCACAAGACGTTCTAACTTTCGACAATGAAATTGGCAGCGTCAGAAATCTAAATAAAATAAAAAGAAACAAAATGATAATAGCATTGATACAAATACATAATTCATGGAAAAGGTAAAAGACAAGGAGAAAAAATATAGCTCACACACTGCATGGATAGGAATATATATAATAATTACAACCGCAATCTTTGTACTTAATTTGAGAAAGTTTAAGGTAGTTGATAAAAAATAAGAAGTTTTCAACGTAATCATTATGTAGATTATAACGGTCTGAAACTCTCCACATTTTTAAAAATAAGGTAATCAGTTGTATTTTAATGCTACCAGCTTACACTTAAAAATATTTTAATTAATTAGCTGTTCAAAGCCTGAATAATTTAATGATAAAAAATAACAGTTGCGTTCTTTGTAGCCTCTCCACATTTGAGGTTCAAAAAATTATTTTTCAAAAATTATTTTGTTAAACATTACGAATTTATATTTTAAATAAAATTTAAATACCAGAAGAGACAATATGAAATTTTTTTCAAAATTTTTTTAATACGTTTTCAATGAAAAGTTGTTTATGTATATTATTAAAAATATTTGTATTTAATTTGAGAAAGTTTAAGGTAGTTGATAAAAAGTAAGAAGTTTTCAACGTAATCATTATGTAGATTATAACGGTCTGAAACTCTCCACATTTTCGAAAATAAGGCAATCATTTGTATTTTAATGCTACCAGATTTCGCTTAAAACCATTTTAATTAATTAGGAGAGCAAGACCTGAATAATTTAATGATAGAAAATAGCAGTTGCATTCTGTGTAGTCTCTCCACATTTGAGCTTAAAAAAACTATTTTGTTAAATTTCACAAATTAATATTTTAAATACAATTTAAAAACCAGAAGAGACAATATGAAGTTTTTTCGAAATTTTTTTATTAGTTTTTCAATGAAATGTTGTTCATGTATATTATTAAAAATATAAAGAGATCAATATCGTGTTATACAATTGAACATGACAAAGATTGAAGACCAAATTTCAATATAATCTCATATCAATTTTTTTATAATTTTATAAGAATTAACAACAATAAAGTTTTGAGAGATTTTATAAACTCAACGGTAGGCATTCTTGACAACAGTTTGTGTCCACAAGCAATAATGCCACACAAACGTATTGTAGAAAGAAAATATCATACGTATGTCGATAAAGAATGAAATGTTTTTCCAGAAAATGGAAACAATAGCTTATAACGAGGAACAGTGAGCTCAATTACAAATCGAATTTACGAAAAAAACATTACGCAGCAACCTTAGAAAGTGTATGTTTAAAGATGTCGGCATATCGAAAGAGATATCGTGTATTTTTAAAGCCCGAAACAATATTATATATTAATTTACTACGAATTGAATTTAAAGCGGGCTTTACTCTTTAATATTTTCTATTATTTCCTCAGATGCTCAGCAAATATTTTTAAGGGAAATAACAGCCTTTCATGAAGCGTCCTTTAAAAATCTTATTTCATAATATCTCCCACTTCTCATATTTTGATCAGGATACAAAATTAATTTCCTAGAAATAAACATCTCGATATTAACTAGAGCATATTGACTCTAATATATTCTTTCTGAAAACTAGAAGAACTTCATCTTATTTGCTTAAATGTGCGTAGAAGGCAAACATCCACGAAAAATGAGAAGTATATCAGTTGTCTGAAAATCTGCTTATGAAAATTTCCGGTTTTAACTATCTTATGCAAACAAAAACCTTAAGCTATTTAACAGGAAAGACTGAGAAAAAAATAGAAAAATATTTTTAGAACAGAAAGCTAGATAAAAAGACCATTTTTCTCTTTCCAAATTAAAACGAGATTCTCCCATAAATTAAATTGTATTTTCAATTCATGTGTTTCTTTATTTATATGCAGAACTGGTAAAGAAAATTGTCGAAATACATTTTTCGGTAGTGCTGAAAGGTACATGATAAAGTGTAGGAATCAGAGTAAATTAATTTCAAAGATCAAAATGTTTATGAAAATTTCTATTTTAAAAATCTCTTTTCCCAGGGAGAATAAAGTAATATTTCATTAAGTAGCTCCAGTTTTATTGCACTCTCTGTTAATGAATATGACTCATTTTCCTGAAATCTCATTAAAAAATGACGTTAGGCTATCTTTTACAAAAAGCCGCTGATGTTAAAGGCGTAGGCCTGACTACTTTACTCTCGTGAGACTTTTGTTTCTATACAGTTCAGTAGTCTCTGAACTATAATTCCGATTTTCAATTTTTTTGTAACTTCTGTTGCTACCCATTATCTCTAAAATAAGACATTAGTTATGTTTTTAACATATGTAGTTACCGAGATAAAGAGGTTCGCGTCACCAATTCATGTGTATTTTTGCCCAACTATGCGACTCATTAATCGCTGAACCACAATTCCGATTTTCAATTTCCTTTTTGTAACTTCTGTTTATCTCTAAAATAAAGCATTAGTTATGTTTTTAACATATGTGGTTACCGAGAAATAGATGATCTTCCCCTAAAGGATTTTGTACCTTTTTGGCTTGTAAATCAAATTCCTCCCTGAGACCTCTGTGGGAGGAACGTAGTCCTGCGTTAAAAATTCAAATTAAATCCTTTCCATTTTAGTAATGACAAAAAATTTACTCATAATCAATTAAATCATATACAGAATGGGCCGTTTAATGTGATCACTTAGGGAAATTTGACAACATTAACAGATTGATAACAATGACCGAATAGGACAAGATCAATTATATTTTTATCACATCAAGGGAAAAATCCTATTTGTCTCAGGGAAATCTAAAATTTATTTCAAAAATAACTCTTAAAAAATTCATTAATCCGATAAAAATTAATTAATTATTAAACAATAATTAAATTAAAATAAATTAGAATTCACTTATATATTTTCGTACTTGTGTACTCGTATTGTTTATTTTAAATTTATTGAACGATGCAGCACGCCACATTTCAAGATATCAAGTGCTTGCATCATTTCGGCTTTCTTTGAAGGGTTTTCTTCAACACATTCGTCTCCGTCGGAATCATAAACAGCTTGGCAAATTTTCATCTCTGACAATGTGGTAGCTACTGGAATGTCCTCGTCAATAGACATATACTGTTCATAAATGAAGAGTACACTCTTCCTTTAGAATGGATTCCTTTAGAAAGAAGCCTTTGTTGGTGAAGCAGTTTCTGATCGTGTCAGCCGATATTAGATCCCAGGAACTTGTTCCAGATGCACCACCAGATATTTCCTTACAAGTGGAGCGAGAAATTCTACGTACGCCAATCGTTAACGCTGGTTGAAAAAGAAGGATCGGTCAATTCTCTACTTCAAAATATTATCGATAATATTAAACGATGTAGTGATCACACTAAACAAATATTTTTGTTTACATTTGAATATATCGTTTAAGGACCAGAGTGTTTTGATGCTATAAAGCGAATGATAACTTTAAAAGCGATTACAGTAAACGGTGTCGCATTGTACTTGCTCTTATTCACTTAAAATATAAACGATTAGCAATAAATGTGTTATATTAACTTGCTGAAAATTTGAGCTCTCTCTTTAAGAATTTTAATGCACTTCTTAAGAATATAGTTAATATGCAGATTGATCTAAAACTCTTGGCACGAAATTCAAGTGGTTATGGAGCATACTACTCCGAAATTTTTTTATATAGGAATGTGCGTACAAAAATGGTGTAGAGGCGCAAACACAAGAAGTAGATATGAAAAGAATCATATTTTTTCTTAAAGAATTGCTGAAAAACACTTCTTTATAGCAATGTTTGCCAATGAGAGAAAAAGCTGCTCAATGAATCTTAAAAATCTTAAGCCGGACCTCAACAATATTTTTACAATTATGCTAATTCAATCTAAAAAAACTGTGATATAATTGCATTACATAGCTTGGGAATTCTAGAGCTTTAGGCAGTTATTTCTGGACATTTAAACAGCAATCAGTTGCTCTCGCATTTCCAAGGAGTGCTATGAGGCGTCCCCAAAACTATGTCGGCGGGTAGTGTAATTCGTTAATTAACGATAGAGAACTTGGCGAGAGTTTTTAGATTACCCTTTCTTTAGCCTTTGGAAGTATACATACCACCAAATTCATTAATTTTTAAATGCATTTTTTTTAAGATTGGCATAATCCTTCGCCAATATTTTCGTTTAAACAAAATTCGAAATGTTCCATTTTTTTTCAGCAAACTAGAACGATGTGTTTGGACTTGATAATTAATTATTAATTAGAAAAAATGAAATGGCCCTTTAAAGGGTGAAAGAAAGAGGTAAAAATCTTTAATTCCTTCTTTACATAAAATAAAAATTTGATGTAACAGATTTATTTTAAGAGTAAGTTATTTGATTGGAGATTTAGGATCCAGTTTCATTCTATCTCTGTTTAAGATATTATAATATATGAAATTATATACGTTATGAAGGAAATTGTGTTTTGAAATCAACTTAATAGAAACAATTTTTAAAAACGCATTTTTATTACTGCATTGAAATGTAGGAATTTTTAAAATAATTATCGTCCACTTTTTACTCTTTCATTTGTAATTCATTATTTCAATTATTAGGAAATCTAAATTTAACTTTTCCTCAAATTCAGAAATAGGTGGCGAGATGTGTATTATTTTACGAAGATTAATTAAATTAATCGATTAACTAATAATTAAAATACGAAAATATTATATTATCATTAAGAGCTCACAACTTTGCAAAATTTACTAGCGCTAGCATATCAGGAAATGAATATAAAATTGAAAATTTCATCTTTAGAAACATGAAAATGGTAAGTTAAATTCAAGCGTTAAAAAATAAATAAAGCAAGAAAATTCGGGATTCATTAAGAATTTCGTTAAAGAAATCTCCAGAAATAACACTTCGCATGCATTACTGTATATCAGTCTTTTTTTAAACCAATAAAAAGAGTTTATCATAATCAAAAGAAGAAGGAAAATATTTCATGTCGCAACTTAATTCAACATTTTCTAGTAAAACACCAAAGCACCAAAAGAGAAAGTTCTGTTATAGAAAATTCAGTTTAAACTGGGTATTTATGACACAAAAGAAAACGGTATGAAATTCAAAGTAGAACGAAACAAATAATAAATGAAAAACATTTAAAGCGTCCAATTACAACAAAAGTGTTGACAGTTTGGAGTTCATTTGAATTACTGAATGCAAATAAAGCAAGTGCAAATCACTTTGCATGCGGAAGGCAAAAAGAACTTGGAAACATAAAAACAAACAAAAAAATCAATGTATGAAATGAGAAAAATTCTAATGAAGCAGCCATTCAATACATTGAGATATTTTTACTACTTCCTTCCCACAGCAACAAATTTGAAAATGGGAACGGTACAAATTGAGACATTAAATCGCTTTTCCATTTTCGCTACAGTAATTATGTTTTTAAAACACTAGCTTTGTTATTAGTTTCTCTCATATCTATTGATCAGTTTAGTTCTCATATAATTGCTAAATGTTAAAACGAAAAGAACTAATTTTGAAACCGTATACACCAGTATGCCATGATTAATAATAAAATTAAAAAAATATTTTTAAAACCACCCCTTTAATTGACACTACAATTTAGAAACTTATCTTTTAACAAAAATTTATGTCACTAGTCAATTATGCGGAATAACAATAATATATTTTCTAAAAAAATATCCGCCCATTTATTGGTGCACCGGAACGTAGTAGATTATCTTTTATCAAAAATTGTTGACACCAGAAAATTTTGAGGATAAACAATAATAATTTTTAAAAACACGCCTTTATTAGTCCACTAAAATGTACAATATGATATTTAATCAAAAATTGTTGACACAAGTAAATTATGAGGAATAACTATAATATTTTTTTAAAAATAACCGACTTTTAATGAATATTTCGTAATTGTTATGAATATGATACTCATAGAGGCTTATTTTCTTTACAGTATCATTTTCAGCGTCTCTTATCACATAATCTTAAATATAATCAATGTTCACAATATCAAAATTCATTACTATAAATATTATGGAATGTTGCAAATTATTTTTCTCCAATACTCTATAAGACCTTGCTTCTTCTATGGAATCAAAATGAATTAAAATTAAACGAATAACTGTTCTTTTTAGGTAATGCAAATATTGTATTGCCTCCAGAAAGATACAACTGTACAAAATTTCAGGACTCTAATACATCAGGAAATGAGAGAAAATTAATTACAAAATTACATATTTATTAACATGAAAGTAGTGAGTAAAATAAAACAGTTTCAGAGAATTTATAATTTTCTGCCACTATGTTGAGAAATCAGTGGACTAAAATATTAAAAATGAACATAAATACTACCAAATTAATCAAATTATATTGCCCAAAGTATCAAATTTTGTATTTAAGTAATTTGTTTACAATAAGCAACACAATCTACTCAACTTATAAATTCAGACAATTTCAGGAAGAAGAGAAAATAATTTAATTTTCTATTTCATAATTCCCAATTTTTTCACAATTGGTCATTAATTTGTAACTTTAAAAGTTATATTAGCCGTTTAAAAATGAACTGTTTTCCATCTGTTTTAATAACGCATACGGAAATGCAGTGCTTATTTAAATTTGACAGTTTTTTAAGGCAAAATATAATTTAGTTAATTACAAAATAAGCAGACATCATTCATTTTTGGAAGAACATTCTTAGTTCTTCTTCTAATAATAATAAAGTTGTTGAATTATGCATTCTACATAAAATGAAATTTAAAGCAAAGATGTTTTTCCAAAATGAGCTACAATCATTTGATAAGAACTTCATCTTTAAAAATAGAAATAATTCCTGTGAAATACTGATAGAATATTTTAAAAATCTACTTAGTAATTGCTACTCTATAATTAAAATTCAACCTGATATTTTTATCTCTCTCTTTAGAAGATAAAATCGAAATAATTAACGGATATTTCTTGGTACCGCAAAGAAATTCAAAGAATTATTTGGAATTAACTTCTAAGAAATCACATCAAAGAATTTTAAAAATCATACGTCAAATTGAATTTTTGAGTAGAAAAACAAATTACCATGAAAATTTGCTTGAATTCTCTGTAGTTGACGCCCGTTATACTCCTTATAATTGCCTCTAAACTTCAGCAAAACAAAAATTAAATAATTAAACATTATGAAATTTAAGCGTAAAAGAAGTTCGATTTCAAGATAGGAAGACAATTCTATGCATCAAATTTCATAAGATCATAATACAGATACGCAGATGCATGAATTTACAGAATTAACATGCGGTTTGATGCAGGAAAGTGACGAAAAGTGACTGAGACTTATACGTAGATTTTTTTAAAATAAAATATTAAGCAATTTGCATGTTAAGCAATTGCTTTCATTTTATTTGTTTTTTTCTTTCTTTAATATTAAATAAGCAGTTTGCATATAAAAATATACAAAAGTATTTAATTCAAAGAGGTTAATTGATATAATTTTATTAGAAACATTTCATAAAATATTCACCACTAATATTAACAAAAAATAATTCACTTAAGCTTCTAATATAAGACCTCGTAATAATTAAAGGAAATTCTGTGTGATAATTCACCTTTCGGATTGAAAATTTTCTGTAATTGTTAAGCAACAAATTATTTCTCCCGTCTCTTTTCAATAGCATATTAAACATAAATACAATAGGACCCTCGATTTATATCACGCATTAAAATATTTTCGATTTGAAACAAAGGCAAATAGGTAAAAATATTAAATTCTATCCTTTATTGAAAATCATTTAATTGTATTTATATGAAGGTGCCACGACCTGCTTGACTCTTAAATTCAAACAAAATTTTTCGAAGCAAAAATTGTTTTTGAGTATGAAACAGACTTATTTTTTTCAAAACAGGCGGAAAGCAGAGAAATGAATTAGATTCCACTGCTAAAAATATGCAGTGTCACCACACGGGCACATCGAGCCAGAAATTTGAGAAAATTCGATTACACCTCCCGTCGCAATGTTCGAAAATTTACTCCAACCCTACCTCAGAGATTCCCTTCTTTTTCCGCAAATGATTTCAACAGTTTCTCATATCCTCCGTGGAATATTCGAACTGGCCAGTGTCAATGTTGACATTCTCCTTCGAACCACAAAACTTTCCCCATGGGAATTTTCCATTTTCTTCATATATGTTTGTTCTCCGAACACCCAGACTCCCCACTGTCCTCCCCTTAATACTGCAAGAAGATCTGGGCTCGTTGATTACCCCACCTCTTGGATCATACATTGACATACTCTGTTAATGAGAGGTATTTTCACACTCTGCCTGTGGTCTTATTAAGTTAATACATGGTTGGGATGAAACGTAGGTAATTATTAAGCTATTAGGATGAAAAGAGGGTTGTTGGAGTTATGCCTTCAAAACGTGACACTGAAACGACGCGGAAATTAATTTTGTCTCGGTTATAAACATCGGGTTTAATTTGGGGATAAAAATTAATCCTTTTCGTGCAGCTAACTCACTTACCACATCTTTAAAATTAAAGATTTCAATAAATTCGTAGTAGAAATATTACCATACAGTTATAAGACAACTATACATCGTTCCGAATTGGAAAAATAAATTACAACTGTAAATATTTGGGAAAATAAATAAACTAATATGAAGGAAGTTTTGGTGATGTTAATATTCTGAGATTAATTGTTTATGAAGACATAAAATATTATTTTATAAAAATTTTATAATGTATTTTATGTTTGCATTATAATATAAATTTTAGGAAGACATATCTGTGTTTAAATTGTATCTTAATCGGAATTTGAAAAAAAAGAATTAATACTCTGTCTATATGTTTGATTGAAAGCCCAGTTATTCAGAAGCGTTACAAGCTTGAATTATAAAATTTTGTATGTCTGCCTTCAACGAAATTTTATGTTTTTATCAAAGTTTAAAGAAAATCTTTTACTTGTTTTCCTTTTTGTTTTGCATTCTTTGTGTTTTGTTTGCCTTGCATTTTTTTGGGTTTTTATTGTTTTGTGTTCTGTTTGGGGTTCTGTCTTGTATTGTAATCACCAACGTTTTGTTTTTGTATTTTTGTGTTTGTAGCTGCTATGTCACTGTCTTTTGTTTGCTTTGTATTTTTTTCCCTTTGTGTTAGGTTTAGGGATGTGTCTTGTTTTGTTATCACTAGCGTTCTGTTGAGCATTTTTGTGTCGGTAGCTGTTATGTCCATTTGTTTTATTTGCTTTGTGTTAGGTTTGGGATTGTGTCTAGTACTGTTATCACCGCTATTTTGTTCAGCATTTTTGTATCTGTAGCTGTTATGTCAATAAGTGCAATAATTGTGTGACATTGCTCTAAAGCAGCCTCTATTTAAACATTTAAATTGCCTTTTTAAATATGGTGAGGCTGTATGTAGTTGATGCCCGCAACCCCAATTCGTGTTCATGTTCCTCTTTCCCAGAGGGTCATCAAATGACTCTACAAAAATTAGGTGGGTCGACCCTCCTGGGTTATAAAATGGAAAGGCACTTAATCATTTATCTATGAGTATATTAGAAAATCGGAGAGAGGAAAATTCAGAAAATCAATTCCGAGTCTTTAACTCCCTGACTGCCGATTTTTTAATTTTTTAATTACTATCTAGATGAATCTTTAAAAACATGTTCAAATGCCGTTGAACCACGCGAATTCTTATTTAAATGCAATTCTTCGTTAGTATAATATGATTCAACGTTTTTAAAGTACTAAGTAAACACATTAGGCCGCGAAAATCTCAAGATGCAGCAGAAAATGGACTTACTTCCATCCTTCGGATATTGCTGGATAAGCAGTCAGAGGGTTACGAATATGGTAATGTTACCAGAGTTTCAAAAACAGTAAAAACTGCGACTTAACGCCCCTCAGTTCCAGGACTAAATTTGTATTATAAATTTTGCTAATTTTAAAAGTAATCGGTTCTAAATAAAGATATCAGAGTAATATTGTAACATACTCTAATTATAATTGTTAAAATATTTCCTTTCTATAGGAGACATATGGAAATATATTGTATCAAGAAACAAGTTTTAATTTATTTTATATATATAATATTATTTTAAAATCTAGAAGGATTTGAATTATTAGATTATTAGGAAGAAAATTTCAAAGAAAGAAACGTAGTTTAATTTAACTTACAGGTGATGTAAGAGCCGAGTAAGTTAACTGCCTTCACATTGAAGGAATTATAAATTCTGTAATTAAATGTTTCCTTAGTAGACATTTTTCTGCAATTTGTTAAAAAATCTTAACGCTGGCTCTTTCTTATCTATTAAATTGAAACGATTCATAAAAAAATTGTTACAGGCTCAAGGTCGCTTTAGAAAGAGTTTAAGATGTTTTCCAATGTCAGAAACAGTAAGAGTTCCTTAATAAACCTGAATAGATAAGGGGTGACTTTGAAAAGAAGTTTGGCAAGTTTATTTATTCTTTCAAAGGCAGCAAACGAACTTTCCAACCATAATATTATTCTTGTAGGCAAATATTTTAACATAAATCCTTTTTCTTCCAGAAGCGTTTGCTTTATTAAATCATTTATTTCGATTTCTCTTAACCTAATCATGCACGAATTATTAATTCGCATCAAAACACTCAATTCACTTTGGAGGTAAAACTTGCATAATCCTTTCTTAAAACATTCTTACCCCTTCTCCATTTAAGAAACAACCGAATTCCCTGTAGTTTGCTCATCATTTTCTTGCTTCACCAATTACGAGGGGAAACTTGTGTTATGTTTAATCAACATTTGAAGTCAACTTTGATCCGAAGGAGAAGTTATTTGCATATCCCTAGCTGCTGAATATACATTTTCCCGAAAAGTTGTAATTGGAAAAGATGTATTTGTCACATTTAAAAGCATACACTTTTATTAATGTCCATTATTATTGAATATCCAGTCTCCTTAAGGCTTTCTGAACGCCAATCGAAACATAAAATGTTATGCTTAATTTCTCGTAATGAGATAAATTTTTTATCGGAATTATAAAAGATTAAAAGTAAAAAGTTAAATTAAACAAAAATAGAGAATATTTTTCTCTCGTACTTACATCATATTATTTTTCGCACCTTTTTTTTAAAAATTCGTGAATATATCTTAGAGAATTAAAGGTCTTATATGGCGAGAGAAAATCAGCGGAAATGCTCTCCTTCAATCCTCTCGAAAACTTACAAAATATTGGACATTTTTTGCTTAATGTTGCATAATATTGCCCATTTGTTGCTTAATATTGCACATGTGTAGCATAACATTGCACATTAGTTGTTATACAGAAAAGAATCGGGTGTGGATTTGGGACATCTTCCTCTTTATCAATTGAGTCAAAAATTTAATATGTATCCACAATCTGTGTGTGAAGACCACATACTAAATTTGATTTATCTTGCTCTACGAGTTTTATTGTTCACCGGCACTTGGGATAGACAAATCAACAGACAGTCGACCTAGGGAAGGATTGTTTCCAAATTTGGATATAATTGTTGCTTTTTTAAAGACTGGCACTATTCAGAATCATGTGTAGCTCAATCTATCAGCTGAAATGCCACCAAATTTATAAGGGGACTATTCAGAATTATCTCTAGCTAGATATATCAGGTGAAATACACCAAATTTGATAGGGGGACTATTCAGAATTATCTCTAGCTTGATATGTCAGTTTAAATCCACCAAATTTAATAGAGGAACTATTCATAATTATCCCTAGCTAGATTTATCAGCTGAAATGCCACCATATGTGATAGGGACTATTCAGAATTATCTCTAGCTAGATATATCAGCTGAAATGCCACCAAATATGATAGGGACTATTCAGAATTACTTCTAAGTTAGATATATCAGCTGAAATGCACGAAATTTGGTAGCGGGACTAATAACGACATAGGGGAAAATATTCCATGAAAAAAAAATTAGTTCCGAATGTCACCGATAGGAAAAAATGCGGCGCTGTAGTAGTCTATACAACTCAGTATTAGACAAATAAATAACGGAGAAGAAATTTCAGTGCCACACCGCTTTAATATACAGCATGTGAAATGCAGCAAAGGGTTCGATAGATGATATTTCCATAGCACTTTATTCGATTAAAGCACTTCCTCGATGATGTCATAGACCTCTTCAAAACTTACAAAATATATCCAGACACACACACAAAGAAAATCGCTTCACCTAAATTTCCTAGACACAACACAATTTTTTAGCGATTTTTGTATAAACCATACAGTGGAACGAGAGCTATATGCTATGGTTTAAACATGTTTGTAGAGAAAAGAAGATGGTCTTCTCTTTCCAAATAAACTACAGCTTAGTTTATATATTAATATCCCGTTTCGGAGCCACATCAAGGCTTTGGATCTCATGATTTTTATTCGCTTTCAGGTAAAGGGGAAAGACATTTGAGATGGTATACCTCTCTCCCAAATTCCACACCGCTCCAGCGATAGCACTGTGTACCCACGGCATCAGGTTTAGAGAGCACCAGACCCACATTTATGGCGGATCATTTAATGGAATCAACTTTTGAACGAGGTATCCTCTAATCCGCAGCCAAGACATTACCACTAGGCTATCGTGACTGGAAGCCCGCTCGGAAATTTCATTAATATAGCAAAGGAGTTTAAAAATTGCACAAAGCTTTCAAATAGAGTCGTAAGAGCCTAATTGAATATAGTTCAATGCAATTATTTACAAGAGTTTGGCGTTTTCTTTAAATAGGTACACACAATCGAAAAAAATTATATACTTTTTTTGAAGTTTGAGATCTATTTTCCAGATTACTTCATTTTATATACTTCGTATAGGATAAATAAAAATATATATGTCATGACGAATTATAATAAGAAGAGATGCTCATGCTTTGAAAAGTTTTGGTGGAAACTTAAGTAGGTCACATTTTTGTTCAATCTTTCTGAGAGTAGATCCTTCTTATTTTATGAAATTCGGGACAGCCACATCATGATAAGCCAAAGAAAAAAGCTAAAATGATGGTGGTGGCTTTTTAACAGTTATTCATATCCTATGTATATTTTATGTTGCACATATTTAATCATATTTAATAATTATTACTACTATTTTAAAGAACATATGCACTACATCTTATGAGTAGTCTTCGTCTAAAATGAGTAATTCATTGTGTCTAGGCTATTAAGCTGTGAGGGAAGATTGTAACAACTTTTCTCTACTTAGATATCTATTTAACTAAAAAATGTGCAGTGATTATATTTGTAAATTATTTTTGAATTTTTCAAATGATTTTATAATTCATGAACAAAATTAATCTAATTTCATTGAAAAAACTAAATTTTATTACAAATGGAATTGAAAACTTAACTCTGCTGTTTTTGCGGGTCTATTTGACCCGAAACATTTTCCAACTTTTTATAGAAAGCGACAGCATAGAAATATTTTTCAGATATTTCTTGACTTTGTTGGTGAGAGTGATGTGTTATTTTTCTGAAAAGTATTTTTCTTTTATTTACATATTTTTTGAAGTATATTGACCGATCACTCATTTTTAACCTGCTTAATGGATTGAGGCGCTCAGAATTTCTTGCTCCAATTGTATGGAAATATCTGGAGGCCACTTCCCCACGTATACCACGAATTTCGGGTATTATGTTCCATGACCTCTCTTTGAAGGTTGTCCAGGTAGCGGACAGGGACGTGACCGTCGGTAATTGCCACTGAAACTCCTGAAGATATGCAAAATGAAGAGTCTGATGTGTGGATGCAGGACATTCCAGTAGCCAAGCTGTCTCCAAGCTGTTGTGAGCAAGACCAAGCAATAAGAGTTGATGATTCCGACGGGGACGAATGTGTTGACGAAAACCCTCGAATGAACGAAGAAATGAGGCAAGCCCTTGATATTTTGAAACGCTTCGCGCACCATCGTTTAACAAATTTTAGAGAACAATACGAGTACGAACAATATATAAATGCACTGTTAAGGAATAATTGTCGTCATGTAATAATTAATGAGTTTTTACTTTCTCGTATACGAAGTATACAAAGAGAAAGTATTGTAATCGTCAAAAAATTTGAACTCGAGATTTTTACGGATCTCCACGTTTTAGACCTCTCTGTGTCCGAAAAACACAATTTTGGAATTATGTCTGTATGTCTGTCTGTGTGTGTGTCTGTCTGTGAACACGATAACTCGAAAACTATTAGAGCTACGGGGATGAAATTTGGTATGTGGTCTTTGAAAATAATTTGTAGGTTTCTATCAAATTTTGGACAAAATCCCTCAACGGGAAGTCTGTCTATTTGTATGTCCGCGGTCATGTGAACGCTATAACTCAAAAACTTGAATAGCTAAATGGATAAAATTTGGTACACAGATTTATCGTTATGAATGTAGGTCCGTATAAAAGTTTGGACCAAATCCGTCAAAAAGAGGCGTTCAAATTACATATTCAATTTCTTTTAATCCGATTCTCATGAGCATGCGTATTGGTAGCAATCTGTTATTGTTGTAAATTTTATTTACTACAATAAATAATGTTTTCAAGCATCAATTGTTAACAATTTTTTTATTGTTGTAAATCAAACAGATCTCATTATTTCAGCAAATCTTTTATTCACGCGCTTTTGCAATTGTTACGGTTGTGGTAGTATAGTTTTCTTGGGAATTCAATTTCAAAGCAGAATTTTCGCTTTAGTATTCATTGCATTGCCTATTTTATCGCGCCTGCTTCAAAGTAATATTTTTTTGAAACGTGGCAACAGATATTTGATTTCAGGTTCGTTTGTTTTTTTGTTTTACTTTCTCGTATACGAAGTATACAAAGAGAAAGTATTGTAATCGTCAAAAAAATTCGAACTCGAGATTTTGACGAATCTCCACTTAAAAAGTATACGAGAAAATTTAGGGGAGACCTCTCCCGCTGGTTTCAATTGTTATTTTTGAAGCAAATTATAGATATCCCTTTGGTAAGTATTTCTTTTATCTTTTTGTTCCTTTTCCATTAATGTAGTAAAAATATGTTTTTTCTCTGACAATCTCATATGCTCTTATATGGAATAAAATAAAAATAAATGTCGCAAATTAGGAGGTTAATTAAATTCGCACGTTAAGTGGTTAACCCTCCATCCTCCTCAAATCTTTATAATTTTCCTGTATATTTAAAATCCTTTGCAACTTTCATCCATAAATAAAATCCCTTATAATTTTCCTGTATTCTTTATAATTTTCATGTATATTGTCCGACATAAATGGAGAATTGCCAGTGGGGTAAGAAAAAATATTGGAAAGTTTAGAAATATCGAAAGGAACGTATTTGTAGTTTGTTATAAAAATTGAACGAATCTAAAGGTGAAGATTTCAGCCAATGGTGACTTGTTCATCGCCAAAAGTTGATTATTACTTTATTGTTATCTGTTACATTTTCTTTATTAAATTATGGACTGTTATGCATCATCATTATTCCAGGGAAGGAGAATCTAACTTCTTCCTTTCAATGATATCAAATGCATTTGATTTGAAGGAAACTATTATTTATAAGAAACACTTTAATAGTGTCCAAACTGCCTGGAATTATTAAGGTGCGATCCCCACGATGTTTGATACCAGAGAGTATCAAATTATTTTAAGAAAACTTTAGAGTCCAAAATTCCCATATCAACTTTTTGAATTTAATAATAATAGTTCATAGATTGTTATATCATTGTCTTTTTTACTCGAAACGCGCATCTAGAAATAAGATCAATTACTATACAGGATTTCAACAGGGTGTCTATAATGAAGGTATTCAAAAGTTATATCTTAGACTGAGAGAACAGTATATGAATAGTTAAAAATTTTGTGTCGTAATTAAGATGGCAACTATGTAAGATTCTTTGAAGGATAATGAAGCTCAACATTAGAGAGAGTTTAGAGTCTTAATATTAGTATTTATTATGGTCTCTGCAGATGCCCAAACGTGACTCGATTTCTTGGGATATAGTAGCAATAAATTAGCCGCGTGCACTATTTCATACCGTCCAAAATATCAATACTTTATAATATACAATTTGTAAAAGCAAATAGAGTCAAATAACGTTGTGATCAGAGGTCTAGCAGATCAGGCAGTGGGGACTCCTCTTCCGATCTGACATCTCAGATGACGCTTGAAGGAATTTACAACCTTTTGTACATCTGCAAAGCATCTAATTCTGCTCATAATGAACTTCATCATTCTCTGAAAAGACTTGAAGAGCTTTCTTATTTAATGCGTGTGAAATATATGACTAACCATGTACAGTTCAGTTTAGTAATATTAGCGCCCCGTTTTGAGGCAGTACGCGGGCTAATTTGGGACGGACCTCGTAATTTTGAAGCGTGGTCAAATGACGAGGACGACTCTGAACTGTCAACACTCTACAATTTTTCGCATCATTCTGCTGGTGGCTGTTTGTATCCCTACGTAAGATTTAGCGTGAAACGGGTCCAATACATGTATTACAGAACACCCTCCCCCTGTCTTTGTCAGCGAGGACATTGGCAGGAATGGGAAGGGTCTGCGGACTAAACTACTATCAAGCTACTATCGCAGCCAAGGGAACCGACCAACGTCCTCGGGACGCCCGACCCAGAACTTGAAAACCAGGGGCGCGCTATGTCGAAACACTCGTGTGCCCGTAGTCATCACACTCTGCACATCACCGACCCTCGCTGGGCGACTCCCACCACGACCCCACTGGGCCAAAATGAAAACCAACCCTTCCGGGCTGCCAAAACACCATACACCGACCCCGCTGGGCCAAACAAAAAAATATATAAACTGCAATAAGAAACATCAACCCTTTCGGATTGCCAAATATCCTTTACTGGCTACAGCCACCAGCCCGCCACCCCCTAAGCGACCCCAAGAAGGCCTACGGCTGACTTCAACTCCAAGGAGTTGCCATATATGACCGGACTCGGATCCAATACACTAGGGGCTTTGGTGGAATCGAGTTTCGAGCCTGGAAACCCTCCGACTCCGAGGCCGACACCTTACCACTAAGTCATCATGGCCTCAATATTTGTGTACTGTTCTCTCAGTATAAATCATCGTTTCGGATACATTAAGGCCGTCCAACGACTATTTTTTTAGTAATTCCTTTACTTGCTTTTTAAATACTGATATATTAATAATACTGATAAGACCATTCTACTAACTCGTCTTAGAGTTTTCATTGAAATATTTTTTATAAAATTAAAGTGTATAGAGTACTGTCTCTTTTCCACATACCTGTGATCGTTACAGCTACTGTAAGGTTGAATAGGTATGGAAACTTCGTCTTGATTAAAGTAGACGAGTAAAATATTTTAAGTCTTCTCTATTAAGGAACAAGACAAGAATATTTAACTTCATCTTTATTAAAGAACACGACTAAAACATTTTACGTCGTCTATATTTAAGAACACGACTAGAACGTTTTGCGTCGTATTTATTCAGGAAAACTCAACAGAGATAGCATTTTACAGACTAGCTTGTTACACTGCCTAGTAAATACATATAAAATTATATAAAATTTATAAATAGCAATGAATATATGAGATTACTTTCCTAGTACAAGAATGAAAGAGGAGAAATATACCTGGTTTCTTTTAAACTGAATGTTAAAGAGTTTGTTATCATGTGTTTTTTATTAAAAAAACTTTTTTTATTTTTTGATGTCTTGTAACAATAAGTAAAATCTTGTAATGAATAATATGTAATAATCTTAATTAGAATTCATTCATGTTAAAAATGAAAATCTAAACCAAGAGTTAAAAAAAAAAAAATTCCGAAATTTTTCGTTATTCATGAAAATAACTTATTTCTTTTTCATTAATAATTTATTAATTTTAGTTCATCATAATATAGAGAAGATGACTGAAGTTTTTATAAACGTATCAAAGAACATATTTTATCAGGAAAGTATAAATTTTTAACATAGTGCCTTTCAAAACAAATTAGTTTTTCTACAGGACTTCATTCGCATAACGTACGGTGAAAAAGAATTAGATAACATAAGGTTCTTTAAATAGAACTTGACACCAAATGAAATATGAATCTTAAAACGGATTTTTTTAGAGATCAGGATAATTTAAGGATAAAATTAATTTCTTTACTGTATAAATTTAAATTGATTTCAATTTTTAATTAGTTATTTAATCATTGGATTGGAAGATTTTTACTTACCTAATAGGATCATTCGAATCATGTGTTACCATGGAAACTTCATCATAAATAATTATATAATGTTCCGAGCATGTAATGTCGTTTCCCTACATTGTTAGTCTTATGACTGCAAAGAGACATTTGGAAATATTTTTACTAGCTGTCGGGGAGAATGGATGCCAATGATCACCAACCTTGGCGATAAGTTTTTTGGTTTTAGGGACAAATTGTAGGATCCCGAAAGTACCAGAATTTTCTTCCTATCTCTATTAGGAGCGAAGATATATATACAGAATGTTCTAAGTCATGGAAAATGTATAAAAACCCGGAGGTGCTGAGATGGAAAAAAAAGTCATCTTTGCAGTGCTAACGTTTTCCCAGTTTTGTTCGCTAAACGAGCTGGTAAGCTGATAGACGCCGAATGGAACTGAAAGTTTCTGTTACCATTATTGCTAGTGATTTGTTGTCTATTTGCATTGATAGTTTGTACAAGTGTTGTTTCTCTTGTCATCTGCACTTCGTGTTTTCCGGAAAATTCGTGAATAATGCATCTTTCTCCATTTACTGCTTGTTTGACCCTTTTCACCGTACAGGACGACTTTTTGTAACAATAATTTTCCCATGGTGGTTCAGCGATTTTAGCTTTCTGAAAGTACGATAAACATTTTAAGTCGTAATGCTAATCAATTAATTGTTATTCAGTGAAGCATTCAGTAGTTTAGGTAGCAGCATTATGTTGAAGCTGAAATTTTTCATTTTCTCTGCAATCATTCAGTTTTACATCTCAAACAGCTATTTTACAGAGTCTATTTCGCTTTCTCTTTCAACACAGTTAACTTCCATAATATTATTTTTCATAACCTTATTAGAGCTTTTAAAATGCTAATTCAATTACAAAGGCTTGAGCCGTCCAAACAATGGTATGACATCAAATTGAAAAACCTTAATAAAATTGAAATACTTTATAGCATTAAACCTTGAAACACTTTTTATGATAAAAATGTTTCCTCGATCTATTGTTGCACGGAGAAAACACCATAGGTCATTTTGGGCGCTAAACTCACCCAGAGGATTTGAGTTTATTTCTTTTATTTCTTTCATTCTGACCGACCTCTGCCCGTAAATTCCATAGGGGCAAGTAACAGACAGCATTTATTTAGAAGCATCCACTATTTAATTTAATTCCAGCGTTTCAACCAACAAAACACAGCAACGATTCAACTTTTTTTATCCATTTCGTTTGAGGACAGTCGCGGTAGATAAATGTACTTTTTTCATGTTTTTTTCTCACTTGATTGATAGAAAGTCAACGTGAAAATGAAACTTTGTGTTAGGAGAAATAAAGCAGAAAGTCGAATTCCAAACGGGGAAAGTTTTACCATTAACAGAGACAATAAAAGGGTTATTGGAAAGATCTTCGTCTTCCGAGCCTTGAAAACCACTTTTTGTCTCGGTTGTTTCCATTTATAAAAGATAGCAACAAAGTAAACTCGGGTTTCACTGTCGCTTCCAGAATTCCAATAGGATATTCTATTCTTTCCCCAGGGACATTTCAATAGAAGCCAATAAAATGAATTTCAGGTTATATTTCTTCAGTCATTTTTTTCAATCGTTCTAATGATTTAGGCTTTATTAAAGTCAATAATTCCAAAATATGATAATACTTTAGAAGAAAAATCAACAATAATACAGATGGTTTTTCTGATAAAGAAAATCTTTTTCTATTAAATACTAATTAAGTAAGTGTTTGGGACATTAGTATTTATTTATCGATAAATCGCAAATAATAAAATTACATCAGCGTATGAAATAGAACGTAATTATTTTTTTCATCAAAAATATGAATGCGAGCTGGCACGGTCTTATAACCTGTGTGAGTAAACTTTTCTGCTACTGAACTTTTGATTAGGATACGTCATCTTTATTGAGGGTAATGAAAAAAAAATAAATAACAGACTAACTTGTCACGTTGTCTAGTAAATGCAGATGAAATTAAAAAATATTCACGAATATTGATCTTTTCAAATTGCCAAGACAAGCACTTTTTGATGATTTTACCCCGGAGAGAGGTGATAGGCAATAAGTAAGATGAGGCTCATTTCCGAAGTTTCTGCTAGGTCACGCTAAGTAAAATTTAAATATCTCTCCCTCCATTTCTCACTTCACACCTATTTTGTTGAAGTGAAATACGCCTGGCGCATGCGCAAAAGCGCGGAGGGTTTAGGAATCCGAGAATCGTTTATAGCAATGGATATATCGGATTATTTTTTAGCCAAGAAAGGCTTAGAGTTAAAAAAATAGTCTGGCTGCTTTTAAAGTATTCTATAAAGTGTTTGTTACAACAATTTTCGATTATAAAAGACTTTTATTCTTTTTATGATTTCTTACATTATGCAAAAATTCTCAACAAAAATAAGCACTAATTTTGAACAAAATTCAATCATGTTGAAAATAAAACCCTAAACCGTGAGTAGATTGAAATTTCCGAAAGTTTCCATTATTCATGAAAATAATTTATTACGTCTTTATTATTAATATACTTATTGATATTTGGCTCTGTTTTCAAACTTATCACGTCATGAGTAAACTATCGATCTCGTAAACTAATCTCGAAAGACGCTCTAAATTTTAATAATGAAATTGGCATCGTCATAAATGTAAATAAAATGAAAAGATACAAAATGACAATAGCATTGATACAAATACATAATTCATGAAAAAGGTAAAAGATAAGGGGAAAATATATAGCGCACACACTGCATGGATAGGGATATATATAATAACTATAACCGCAATCTTTATACTTAATTTGAGAAATTTTAAGTCAGTTGTTAAGAAATAAGAAGTTTTTAAAGTAATCATTATGTAGATTATATCGGTCTTAAACTCTCCAAATTTCTAAAATTAAGGTAATCTTTTGTATTTTATGGATACCAGCTTTCGCTTAAAAACATTTTATTTAATTAGCTGTACAAAGCCAGAATAATTTAATGATAGAAAATAACAAGGTGCATTCTTTGTAGCCGCTCCACATCTGACCTTCAAAAAATTATTTTGTGAAATCTTACGAATTTAAATTTTAAATACAATTTAAAAAACAGAAGAGACAATATGAAATTTTTAAAACAAATGTTTTTCGTAATATTTTCAATGAAATGTTGTTCATGTGTATTATTCAAAATATAAAGAGATCAATATCGTGTTACTTCGTGTTATCGTATGTCTTCTTATGCAAAATACATTAGATGACTTTTAAGGAAATTATTTAAGTCGTGTCCTGTTGAGTTAAATATATTCTGGGCAAGATTTTACTTACATTGAAAGGATTTTACTTAATTGAAAAGAAAACAGAATCGGGTCAAATTGACCCGAACAATACATTAATACGATTTCAAAAAATATATAAATAAAAGGAAATACTTTCTACAGAAATAGCTTATCATCTTCACCAACAATTACACGAAATGTCTGCAAAATACTTCAAAGCTGCCGTTTTGCATAAGAAGTTGAAAACCGTTTCAGATCAAATAGACCCGAAAAGAACAGCAGGGTAAAGTTTTTAATTCTATTTGTACTAAAATTGAGTACTTTTTAATTAAATTAGATTAATTTTGGTCATGAATTATGATTTCTTCATTATCCGATTGAAATCATTTCAAAAATACAGTAATAATTTGAAAATATAATCACTGCTCAGTAGTGGGTGCACTGCATTTTTAGTTAAATAGACATATAAGTAGAGAAGAGTTGTTACAATCTTCCCTCACAGCTTAATAGCCTAGGCACAATGTATTACTCATTTTAGACTAAGACTGCTCATAAAATGTAGTGCATATGTTCTTTCAAATCGTAATAAATATAAAATATGAATGAATATGTGCAGCATTAAATATACATAGGGTAAGAATAACTGTTCAAAAGCCATCGCCATCTTTTTAGTTTTCTTCCTTGACTTATCATAATGTGGCAGTCCCAAATTTCATAATGTAAGTGCGATCTGCTATAAGGTAGATTGAACAAAAACGTGACATACTTAAGTTTCCTCCAAAAATGTTCGAACCATCAGCATCTCTTCTTTTCATAATTCATCATAGCATATATATGTTTACTTCATCCTCTGCGAAGTATATAAAATAAAGTTTTCTGCAAAATAGATATCAAACTTCAAAAAAAGTATAATTTTTTTAAGATTGTTTGTACCTATTTAAAGAAAACGGCAAACTCGTGTAAGTAATTGCATTGAACTATATTCAATTAGGCTCTCACGATTCTATTTGAAAGCTTTTTTCAATTTTTAGACTCCTTTGCTATATTAATGAAATTTCCGAGCTGACTTCCAGTCACGATAGCCTAATGGTAAGATCTTGGCTGCGGGATTAGAGGATACCAGGTTCCAAAGTCGATTCCATTAAATGATCCGCCATGAATGTTGGTTTGTTGCTCTCTAAACTTGATGCCGTGGGTCCACCGTCCTCTCACTGGTGCGGTGTGGAGGTTGGAAGAGAGGTATGCCATCTCAGATGTCTTCCTTGTCATCTGAAAGCTAATAAAAATCATGACATCCATAGTCCTTATGTTGCTACGAAGCGGGATGTTAATACATAAACTAAGCCGCAGTTTATTTGGAAAGAGAAGACTATCTTCTTTCCTTTATAAAAAATACAAACATGTTTAACCGTTTGAGTGCGGCGAAGCGCTTTCTCGCTTCGCTTTCTATGTGCAGAAAATGCCGCTGCACTCAAACGGTTAAACAATAGTATATAGCTCTCGTTTCACTGACTGGTTTTATAGAAAAATCGTTAAAAAATTGTATTGTGCTACGTTACAGTTATAAGATATTTAGGTGAAGCAATTTTCTTTGTGCGTATGTCTGGATATATTTTGTAAGTTTTGAAGAGGTCCATGACCTCGTCGAGGAAGTGCTTTTATTGAATAAAGTGAAATGGTGCGCTCAAATATCATCTCTCGAACCCTTTGCCGCATTTCACATGCTGTATATTAAAGCGGTGTTGCACTGAAATTTCTTCTCCGTTATTCATTTGTCTAATTCTGAGTTGTATAGACTACAACAGCGCCACTTTTTTTCCTATCGGTGAATTTCGGAACTATTATTTTTTCATGGAATCTTTTCCTCTACGTCGTTATTAGTCTCGCTACCAAATTTGGTGCATTTAAGCTGATATATCTAGCCAGAGATAATTCTGAATAGTCCTCTATCAAATCTGGTGGCATTTCAGCTGATATATCTAGCTAGAGATAATTCTGAATAGTACCCGTATTAAATTTCATGACATTTCAGCTGATATAACTAGCTAGAGATAATTCTGCATAGACCCCTGTCAAATTTGGTGCATTTCACCTGATATATCTAGCTAGAGATAATTCTGAATAGTCCCCGTATCACATTTCATGGCATTTCAGCTGGCAGATCGAGCTACACATGACTCTGCATAGTGTCAGTTTTAAAAAAAAGCACCCTTTATATCGAAATTTGGACAAAATCCTTCCCTATGTTGTGTGTCTGTTGATTTGTCTATTCCAGTACTGGTGAACACTATAACTCGCAGAGCAAGATAAATCTAAATTAGTGATCTTCACACCCAAATTGTGGATATATATTAAATTTTTGACTCAATTGATGAGGAGGAAGGTTTCCCAAATTCACACCCGATTCTTTTATGTATAACAACAAATGTGCAATATTATGCAACATATGTGCAATATTAAACAACAAATGGGCAATATTATGCAACATATTTGCAATATTAAGCAACAAATGTTCAATATTATGCAACATATGTTCAATATTAAGCAACAAATAGGCAATATTATGCTACATATGTGCAATATTAAGCAACAAATGGGCAATATTATGCAACATATGTTCAATATTAAGCAAAAAATGGGCAATATTATGCAACATATGTGCAATATTAAGCAAAAAATGTCCAATATCATGTAAGTATACGAGAAGGTTGAGGGAGAACACTTCCTCTGATTTTCTCTCGCCATGCTAGACATTTAATTCTCTAAAATATATTCACAATTTTTTTAAAAAAACGTGTAAAAAATAATATGAGGTAAGTACGGGAGAAAAATATACTCTATATTTGTTTAATTTAACTTTTTTTCTTTTAATCCTTTGTAATTTCGATCAAAAATTTATCTCATTACGAGAAATTAAACATAACATTTTATGTTTCGATCAGAAAGCCCTAAGGTGACTCGATATTCAATAATAATGCATATTAATAAAAGTGTATGTTTTTAAATGTGACAAATACATCATTTCCAATTATAGCTTTTCCGGAAAATGTGTATTCAGCAGCTAGGGATATGCAAATAACTTTTCCTTCGGATCAAAGTTGACTTCAGCTGTTGATTAAACATAACACAAGTTTCCCCTCGAAATTGGTGAAGCAAGAAAATGCTGAGCAAACTACAGGGAATTCGGTTCTTTCTTAAATGGAGAAGGGGTAAGAATGTTTTAAGAAAGGATTATGCAAGTTTTATCTCTAACGTGAGTTGAGTGTTTTGATGCGAATTAAGAATTCGTGCATGATTAGGTTAAGAGAAATCGAAATAAATGATTTAATAAAGCAAACGCTTCTGGAAGAAAAAGGATTTATGTTAAAATATTTGCCGACAAGAATAATATTATGGTTGCAAAGTTGGTTTGCTGACTTTGAAAGAATAAATAAACTTTTCAACATTCTTTTGAAAATCACCTCTTATCTATTCATGTTTATTAAGAAATTCTTACTGTTTCTGACATTGGAAAACATCTTAAACTCTTTCTAATGCAATCTTGAGCCTGTAACAATTTTTTTTACGAATTTTTCAATTTAAATTTATAGATAAGAAAGCGTCAGCTTTAAAATTTTTTTATAAATTGCAGAAAAAATATCTACTGAGGAAACATTTATTTACAGAATTCTTGATTCCTTCAACATGAAGGCAGTTAACTTACTCGGTTCTTACATCACCTGCCAGAAAAATTAAGCAACGTTTCTTTTAAATTTTATTCTTAAAAATTCAAATGCTTCTAGAATTTAAAATAATATTAAATAGATAAAATAAATTGAAACTTGTTTCTTGATACAATATAATTCCATATGTCTCCAATAGGAAGGAATAAATTCCTCAAAAAATTAAAATATGGAAATATTTTAATATTTATAATTAGAGTATATTACAATATTACTCTAAAATATTTATTTGCAGCCGATTATACTTATAAAATTAGCACACTTTATAAATCAAAGATAGGCCTGGAACTGAGGGAGGTTAAGTCGCAATTTTTATTGTTTTTGAAGCTCTGGTAACACTACCATATTCGTAACAATCTGACTGCTTATCCAGCGATTTCCGAAGGCTGGAAGTAAGTCCATTTTCTGCTGCATCCTGCGATTTTCGCAGCGTGATGTGTTTACTTAGTACTTTTAAAACGTTGAATCATATTATACTAACGAAGAATTGCATTTAAGTAAGAATTCGCGTGGTTCAATGGCATTTGAACATGTTTTAAAACTCTCATCTAGATAGTAATTAAAAAATTCGGCAGTCTGGGAGTTAAAAACTCGGAATTGATTTTCTGAATTTTCCTGTCTTCGATTTTTTCGTATACTCATAGATAAATGAGTAAGTTCCTTTCCATTTCATAATCAAGCAGGTTCGACTCAACCCAATTTTTGTAGAGTGATTTGATGATCCTCTGGGAAAGAGGAGCATGAACACGAATTGAGGCTGCGGGCATCAACTACAAACAACATCACCATATTTAAGGAGGCAATTTAAATATTTAAATAGAGGCTGCTTTAGAGCAATGTCACGCAATTATTGCACTTATTGACATAACAGCTACAGACACAAAAATGCTGAACAAAATAGCGGTGAGAACATTACAAGATACAACCCCAAACGAAACACAAAGCAAATAAAATACATTGACACAGCTACAGACACAAAAATGCTCAACAGAACGCTAGTGATAACAATACAAGACACAACCCCAAACCTAACACAAAGGGAAAAAAATACAAAGCAAACAAAAGACAGTGACATAACAGCTACAGACACAAAAATGCAAAAACAAAATGTTGGTGATTACAATACAAGACACAACCCCAAACAGAACACAAAACAAAAAATACCCCACAAAATACAAGGCAAAAAAAAAACACAAAGAAAGCAAAAACTAAGACAAAACAAAAAAAGAAAAACTTTTTCTCCAAATTTTTGATAAAAACCTAAAATTTCGCTGAAGGAAGACATGCCAAAATTTTATAATTCTAGCTTGTAACGCTTCTGAATAACTGGGCTTTCATACAAACATATAGACAGAGAGTTAATTCTTTTTATCAACTTTCGATGAAGATACAATTTAAACACAGATATGTCTTCATAAAATTTTATATTATAATTTAAATATAAAATTCATTATAAAATTAATAAAATGAGTATTTTTTATGCCTTTATAAAAAAAAGTAGAATATAAATAGTATGACTTTCTCCATATATTAGTTTATTTATTTTCCCAAATATTTACAGTTGTAATTTATTTTTCAATTCAGAATGATGTATAATTTTTAATGATTTCGATCGATGTATAATTGTCACATAATTGTTTGGTAATATTTCTACCATGAATTTAATAAAATGTTTAATTTTAAAGATGTGGTAAGTGAGTTAGCTACACGAAAAGGATTAATTTTTATCCTCAAATTAAACCCGATGTTTATACCCGAGACAAAATTAATTTCCGCGTTGTTTCAGTGTCACGTTTTAAAGGCATAACTCCAACAACCCTCTTCTCATCCTAATAGTTTAATAATTACCCACGTTTCATCCCAACCATATATTAACTTAATAAGACCACAGACAGAGTGTGAAAATACCTCTCATTAACAGAGTATGTCAATGTATGATCCAGGAGGTGGGGTAATCAGGTTTTCGAGCCCCAGAATCGTCTGCAGTATTAAGGGGAGGACAGTGGGGGAGTCTGGAAGTTGTTCGAGAACAAACATGTGAAAGAAAAATGGAAAATTCCCATGGGGAAAGTTTTGGGGTGGTTCGAGCAAGGAGAATGTCAACATTGACACTGGCCAGTTCGAATATTCCACGGAGGATATGAGAAACTGTTGGTAGAATCATTTGCGGAGAAAGAAGGGAATCTCTGAGGTAGGGTTGGAGTAAATTTTCGAATATTGCGAAGGGAGGTGAAATCGAATTTTCTCGACTTTCTGGCTCGATGAGCTCGTGTGGTGACACTGTATATTTTTGGTAGTGGAATCTTTTTCATTTCTCTGGTTTCCTTCAGTTTTGAAAAAAAGTAATGTCTCCTTCATAATTAATGACAATTTTTGCTCAGAAAAATTTTGTTTGAATCTAAAAGTCAAACAGGGCGTGTCACCTTTATATAAATATAGCTAAATGAGTTTCAATAAACTATAGAATTTAATATTTTTACCTATTTGCCTTTGTTCTAAATCGAAATTATTCTAATGCGTAACATAAATCGATGGTCCTGTTGTATTTATGTTTAATCTGATATTGAAAAGAGACGGGAGAAATAATTTGCTGCTTAACAATTACAGAAAATTTTCAATCTGAAAGTGAATTATCATATAAAATTTCCTTGAATTATTACTAGGTCTTATATTAAAAGATTAAGTGAATTATTTTTTTTTTGTTAATATTAGTGGTGAATATTTTATGACATGTTTGTAATAAAATTATGTAAATTAACCTCTTAGAATTTTATATTTTTCTATTTTTTTATATGTAAACTGCTTATTTAATGGTAAAGTAAGAAATCAAATGAAAGCAATGTCTTAACATGCAAATTACCTAATATTTTATTTTAAATAATCTACGAATAAGATTCAGCGATCCAACTAAGGTTCTAGTCACTTTCATGCATCAAACCGCATGTTAATTTAGTTCATTGAAGCATCTGCGTATCTGTATTAAGATCTTATGAAATATGATGCATAGAGTTGTCTTCGTATCTTAAGATCTATTTTCTTTCCTTTTTAAAGTTCATAATGTTAAAATATTTAAATTTTGTTTTGCTGAAGCTTAGAAACAATTATAATTAGTATAACGAGCGTCAACTACAGAGAATTCTAGCAAATATTCATGGTAATTTTTTTTTCTATTCAAATATTCAATTTGAAGTTTGATGATGATGGTTTTTAAAAAAATTCTTTGAGGTGATTTCTTAGAAGTTAATTCTAAATAATTCTTTGAATTTCTTTGCGATACCAAAAAATATCCATTAATTTTTGAGATTTTATATTTCAATGAGAGAGATAAAAATATCAAGTTTGAATTTTAATTATAGATTAGGAATTAGTAAGTAGAGTTTTAAAATATTCTATCGGAATCTCACAGGAATTATTTCTATTTTTAAAAATGAAGTTCTGATTAAATGATTGTAGCTCATTTTAAAAAAATATCTTTACTTTAAATTTCATTTTATGTAGAATGTATAATTCCACATCTTTACTATTAGTATTAAGAATGTTTTTTCAAAGTTAACTAAGAATGTTCATTCAAAAATGAATGATTCTAATTATTTTGTAAGTAACTAAATTAGATTTTTCATTAAAAAAATGTCAAATTTATATAAACTTTGCATTTCCGTATGCGTTATTAAAACAGATGGAAAACAGTTCTTTTTTAAACGGCTAATAAAACTTTTAAGGTTACAAATTAATGATCAATTGTGAAAAAATTGGAAATTATGAAATAAAAAATTAAATTATTTCCTCTTCTACCTGAAATTGTCTGAATTTATAAGTTGAGTAGATTGTGTTGCTTATTGTAAACAAATTACTTAAATACAAAATTTGATACTTTAAAAATACGCAAAATAATTTCATTAATTTGGTAGTATTTATGTTAATTTTTAATGTTTTAGTAAACTGATTTCTCAACATAGAGGCAGAAAAGAATAAATTTTCTAAAACGGTTTTATTTTACTCACTACTTTCATGTTAATAAAAATGGAATTTTGTGATAAATTTTCTCTCATTTCCTGATGTATTAAAGTCCTGAAACTTTGTACAGTTATGTGTTTCTGGAGGCAATACAATATTTGCATTAACTAAAATAACAGTTAATCGTTTAATTTTAATTGAATTTTTATTCCATAAAAGGAGCAAGGTCTTAATAAAGTATTGGAGAAAAACAATTTACAACATTCCATAATATTTATAGTAATGAATTTTGAATAATGATTATGAATTATGAACATTGATTATATTTATGATTATGTGATAAGAGACGCTGAAAATAATTCTGCAAAGAAGATAAGCCTCTATGAGTATCATATTCATAAAAATTACGAAATATTCATTAAAAATCGGATATTTTTTATAAAATATTATTATTATTCCTCTTAATTTACTGGTGTCAACAATTTTTGATAAAAGATAATGTTATCGTGCACCAATAAAAGGGCTGATATTTTTTAAAAATATTATTATTGTTGTTCCTCATAATTGACTTCTGGCATCAATTTTTGTTAAAAGATAATTTTCTAAATTGTAGTGGCCCAATAATGGCGTGTTTTTAAAAGCGTTTTTTAATTTTATTATTTCTCATTTCATACTGCTGTATACGATTTCAAAAATGAGTTCTTTTCTCTTTAGCATTTATAAATTATCTGAGTACTAAACTGCTCGATAGAAACGAGAGAAACTAATAACAAAGCTAGTGTTGTGAAAACATAATTATTGTGGCGAAAATGGAAAAGCGATTAATGTCTCACTTTGCACCGTTCCCATTTTCAAATTTGTTGTTGTGGGAAGGAAGTTGTAAAAATATCTCAATGTCTTGAATGGCTGCGTCATTAGAATTCTTCTCATTTCATTCATATATTTTTTGTTTTGTTTGTTTGTATGTTTTCGAATTCTTTTTGCCTTCCGCATGTATAGTGATTTGCACTTGCTTTATTTGCATTTAGGAATTCAAATGAACTCCAAACCGTCGACACTTTTTTTGTAATTTGATGCTTTAAATGTTTTTCTTTTTATTATTCCTTTCGTTCTACTTTGAATTTCATGCAGTTTTCTTTCGTGTCATAAATACCCAGTTTAAACTTAATTTGCCATAAAACAACTTTCTCTTTTGTTGCTTTGGTGTTTTACTAACAAATGTTAAGTTGCGACATCAAATATTTTTCTTCTTCTTCTGGTTCTGATAAACTCTTTTTATTGTGTTAAAAAAAGACTTATGTACAGTAATGCATGTGAAGTGTTATTTCTGGAGATTTCTTTAAAGAAATTCTTAATGAATGCGGATTTTTTTTGCTTTATTAATTTTTAATGCTTCAATTTAACTTACCATTTTCATGTTTTTAAAGATGAAATTTTCAATTTTATATTCATTTCCTGATATGCTAGCTCTCGTAAATTTTGTAAACTTGTGAGCTCTTAATGATAACATAATATTTCCATATTTTAATTATTAGTTAATCGATTAATTTAATTAATCTTTGTAAAATGATGCACATCTCGCCACCTATTTGTGAATTTGAGGAAAAGTTAAATTTAGATTTCCTAATAATTGAAATAATGAATTACAAATGAAAGACAAAAAGTGGACTATGTATTTATTTTAAAAAATTCCCACATTTCAATGCAGTAATAAAAATGCGTTTTTAAAAATTGCTTCTATTAAATTAATTTCAAAACACACTTTCCTTAAAATGTATGTAATTTCAAACATTATAAAAGCTTAATCAAAGTTAGAATGAAACTGGATCTTAAATTTCCAATCAAATAACTCACTCTTAAAATAAATCTCTTGCTTCAAATTTTTATTTTATGTAAAGAAGGAATTAAAGTGTTTTACCTCTTTCTTTCACCCTTTAAAGAGCCTATTTTTCTAGTAGTGTTATATTTAATGGCTTTGAGTTTGATATTCGATTAAGGATAGAAATTCGTTTAGTTTATACAGAGATCATTATTTTTTGTTAGTTAATTTTTCTAATTAATAATTAATTATCAAGTCCAAACACATCTTTCTGGTTTGAAGAAAGAAATTGGAACATTTCGAATTTTGTTTAATCGAAAATATTGGCTAAAAATTACACCAATTTTAAAAAAATGCATTTAAAAATTAATGAATTTAGTTGTATGTATACTTCCAAGCCAAATAAAGGGTAATCTAAAAAATCTCGCCAAGTTCTCTACTGTTAATTAACGAATTACACAACCCGCCTACATCGTACAGGGGACGCCTCATAGCAATCCTTGGAAATGCGAGAGCAACTTACTGTTGTTTAAATGTCTCGAAATAAATGTATAATGCTCTAGAATTCCCAAGTAATGTAATGAAATTACTATTTGGTTAGATGGAATTTTCATAGTTGCAAAAATATTGCTGAGGTCTGGCTTAAGAGTTTTGAGAAGCATTCAGCAGCTTTTTCTCTCACTGGCAAACAATACTATAAAGAAGTGTTTTTCAGCAATGCTTTAAGAAAAAAATGATTCTTTTCATATGTACTTCTTTTGTTTGTGTCTCAACACAATTTTTGTATATATATTCCTGTATAAAAAATTTTAATATTTGTATGCTCCATAACCACTTGAATTTCGTGCCAAGAGTTTTCGATCAATCTGCATATTAAATATATTCTTAAGAAGTGCATTAAAATTATTAAAGTGTGAGCTACACTTTTCAAGAAATTGGTATAGTATATTTATTGATAATCGTTTCTATTTTAAGTGAATAAAAACAAGTACAATGCGACTCCGTTTAATGTGATAGCGGTTAAATTTATCATTCGCTTTATAATATCGAAAAATTCTGGTGCCGTACGGATGCATTCAAATATAAACTGAAATATCCGTTTAGTGTGATCACTACATCGTTCAGCTTTTAAGTAGAGAATTGACCGATCCTTCATTTTCAACCAGCGTTAACCAATGACGTTAGTGGAATTTCTCTCTCATCTTGTAAGGAAATATCTGGGGGTGCATCTCTTAGCAAGTTCTTGAAATCTAATATCGGTTGACACGATCAGAAACTGCTTCGCCAACAGAGGCTTCTTAGAATCATTAGATAAAAACTTCCAATTGTCATAGAAACCCTTGCTGGCATTCTAAAGAAAGAGTGTACTCTTCATTTATGATCAGTGGATGTCTATTGACGAGGACTTTCCAGTAGCTGCCACACTGACAAACATGGAAATTTGCCAAGCTTTCCGAAGTGGACGAATGTTTTGAAGAAAACCCTCCAAAGAACGCGCCGAAATGATGCAAGCACTTGATATCTTGAAATGTGGCGTGAAGTATCGTTCAACAAACTTTTATTAAACAATACGAGTACACGAGTACGAAGATATATAATTTAATTTAAATTTATTTTAAGTTAATTATTGTTTAATAATTAATTCTTTTAATCGGATTCATGAATTTTTAAGTATTTATTTTTGAAATAATTTATAAACATCCATGAGGCAAATTAGTGTTTTTCTTTTCCCTTGTTTTGGTAAAAATTTAATTGATCTCGCCCTATTCGGTTATTTTTATCAATCGGTTAATGCTGTCAAATTTCTTGAGTCCCGAAGTGATTACATTAAACGGCAGCTACTGTATATAGTTATATTATGAGTACGGATTTTGTCACTACTATAATTGAAAGGATTTAATTTGAATTTTTTATCGTAGGACTACGTTCCCCCCTTTCGGGTCTTAGGGAGGAATTTGATTCACACGCCAAAACAACACAAAAAACGTTGTATGGGAGATCCTCTATATCTCGGCATCTACATATGTCATAAACATAACTAATGTCTTATTTTAGAGATTAAGGGCTACAACAGAAGTTACAAAAAAAATTGAAAATCGGAATTGCAGTTCAGCTTCTACAGAACTGTATATAGAAACAAAAGACTCACGCGAGTAAAGTAGAACTACGCCTTTAACATCAGCGGCTGTTTGAAAAAGACAGCCTCTCGTCAATTTTGTAATGAGATTTCAGGAAAATGTGTTATATTCATTAATAGAGAGCGCAATAAAACTGGAGCTACTTAATGAAATATTGCTGAAAATTTCTATTTTAAAAACACATTTTTAAAATAGAAATTTTCATAAATATTTTGAGCTTTGAAATCAAATTACTCTGATTCCTACACTTTATTATGAACCTTTCAGCAATACAGAAAAATATATTTCGACTATTTTCTTTACCAGTGCTGGAAATAAATAAAGAAACACATGAATTGAAAATGCAATTTATGGGAGAATCTCGTTTTAATTTGGAAAGAGAAAAATGTTCTTTTTATCTAGCTTTCTGTTCTAAAAATTTTTCTATTTTTTTTTCTCAATCTTTCCAGATAAATAGCTTAATGTTTTTTTTTATAAGATACTTAAAACTCGAAATTTTCATTAACAGGTTTTCAGATTACTTATATATTTTTCATGTTTCGAGGATGTTTGTCTTCTATGCAAATTTAAACAAATCAGATAAAGTCCTTCTAGTCTTCAGACAGAAAATTTTAGAGTCAATATGCTCTAGTTAATATCGAGATATTTATTTCTAAGAAATTCAATTTTGTATGTTGATTAATTTATGAGAAGTGAGAGATATTATGAAATAAGATTTTTAAAGGATACTTCAATGAAATGCTGTTATTTCTCTTATGTAAACATTTGCGAAGCATCTGTGGAAATAATAGAAAATGTTAAAGGGTAAAGTCCGCTTTAAATTCAATTCGTAGTAAATTAATATTTAATATCTTTTTCGGGCTTTAAAAATAGACGATAACTTTCTCAGGTTGCTGCGTAATGTATTTTCTCGAAAATTCGATTTGTAATTGAGCTCACTGTTTCTCTTTATAAGCTATTGTTTCCATTTTCTGGCAAAACATTTCGTTATTTATCGACATGCATATGATATTTTCTTTCTACTAAATGTTTGTTGGTATTATTGCTTGTGGACACAAACTGTTGGCAAGAGTGCCTACTATTGAGTTTATAAAATATCTCAAAGCTTCAATGCTGTTAATTCTTATGAAATTATAAAAAAAAATAGATATGAGATTATATTCAAACTTTGTTCTTCAATTTTTGTCATGTTAAGGTCAGGGAGAGCGATAACTAGGTCACTTGATACGATATCTCCAGTAAGGTTGTAGTTTCAGTATCGAATCATTTCGCCATTTCCGAGTTGTATGATAACGCAACATACACACAGAAATAACAATAATTCTTGACACTGTATTGACGATATAAAATAAATAATTGCGATTCGCAGATATTTGAGTGACACTGAAAAAGCTTATCTCATGGAAGCCCCGGATTGCGAAATGGAGGACGTTACAAACATGGAAATCATACAAGAGAAAAAAAGTGAAAGTTCTGATTGTGATGACAATACTGTTACTCAAACTGTTCATAATTTGCAGCATATTCAGTCCAAACATGAAAATATAAACGGGGCACTGGATCCGCCTCAGTATTCTGTTTGCTTGAATTCTGCTAATTTCATAAAAACAATTCTCTAAGATTAACTAGGTATTCAACATAAAAAATAAAAGTTATAAAAAGTGCATTTGAGACGATTCAGGTCTCAATCTAGAATATTATTAACAAAAGATGTGTAAAAAGCTTTAAAAATATCTGTTTACCAATAGTTCTTAGAAATACTATAGATGGCGCCACTGAAACCTACCGAGGGCAAACGTAATTTTGCGATTTTTTTTAAAAATTGATAATTGAGAGCTCCAAAATTATTAAATATTGCATTTTCATCAAGACCCAATAAATATACAAAATTACAGATCTATAGTGCATTAAGAAGTGAGTGAAAAATCGATCACAAAATTCCAACCTTACATACATACAAACATAAAACAATTCGAACTTAGTAAAAGCGTTTAAGAATAACAAATATTGAAGGCGAAAAGGTATATGGAAAAGAATTGATCATCATTCGTATGAGCGCAATGCCTTATGATAAATCTTTTAGTAACAGATTTGACAAAAAGCTGGAACTGATAAATATGCTGCGTTACAACTAGAAGGTTACTAGTTCTTGTCTACTTTGTGTGGAGTAATCTTCTCTTTCTTTGAAGTGGAGGATTAATCAAGATATTTAAAATTTGGGAAATATTTAATTGCACTTCAGTTTAAAAAGAATACATTTCGTTGATGGAACTATAGATAGAATATTTTTCAATATAAATTTCATATTTTATTTTTGCTCCTTGAAACTATAATCCGAAAATTGCTCATTTTTTTTAGTCTTGGGTTCTAAAAAGAAGTAATTGAAAAAAAAGTCTATTTTTTTAACTTTTTAAAATAATTTAAATAAATTCATCCACACCCGATTAAAAAATATAACAATCATTACTGCCTACAAATAGTTTCTGCGGCAGCACGCAAGACAAAACACTGTTTCACATCGGAGTAGAAATTCACGAGTTTAGAAAATGCCGTCATGATTGTTGCCACGAATTTAATATGCGATAAACTAATTTGTGAACTTATTACATTTTTATTTGAAGAAGACTTTTATTGAGAAAAAATTAACAAAACAATTAATTTAAATTAATATTTATTTAAATTTTAAGTTTAGATGGAAATTCATTATTTTCCCGAATTCCTCCTCCACATTTATATAGATTTACATATTTTTTTCTGTAAAATTCTAACACCGTTCAGTATAGTATTAATACACTCTCGCTATAAAGAAGTTCTCCTAAATCTAATATTTCAGGATTGGTTGTTTATATCCTTTATATTCGCTTTCATATCTATCTTTTATTACAGTTGAAATTGTTTTGTCTTTTTCATTGTCAGGTTCCAATTAGCTCTTTAACCACTAAACATTGAGAAATCAAATGATATGCACGAACTATAATAAAATAGCAATTAAATCTGTTCTGTTGTAGCCATCGTAAATACTATTATATTGTATTAAAAATGGCTAACGTTCCAATGTTTTTTTTTTATATTTAAATGACCTTGACATAGATGATGTAATGAATTTTTTTCAAATAGCCATTTTATGGTATTACAAAGGAAAGAATTGGTGTATGAATATGAATCTAAGAATTTAATCTGTAAATATGAAACTATAAGAAAGAATCTGGAGTAGATAATTTCAAGGAAATTAAAAACATTTTTTTTTTGTTTTTAAGTGGAAACATTTTCATTTAAAATATTTTGCGACAGAAACTACGATATTTCTCCATCTGTCAGGCAACAAATTCATTCCATGAATTAAGCAGTCTGGTTGTTTTGGAGCAATACAGACATTACAGTCATCAGCAGAATGTTTTATATCCTATAAAAACTGAACCGCTTTCCAGAATGTCCCCTCTACATGGATTGAAACAAATAGCAAAATAGCAATATCAAGAAGCAAAATCTTGCGAATACGGCAAATTGGAACGCACATCCCAACAAGGTGCTTCTAGGATTTTCTTGACTGGCCGTACAACATTTGAGCAAACAGTGTCACGTCGAAAATACCCTTTTCGAGTCTTTTGGCATATTCTGGACATCTCTACTCCAATGTCTCATTGAAAAACAATTATCATTTTATTTTCAAGCTTCTTAATCAGAAATACTTTTGAAACTTTTTAGGATTTTTTTATGCTTTATGTCAAGTGCATCAAAATCAATTTTAAACCATAAAAATCACCCTTTGCAATTCTAAGGAGTTTCTTCCCTATAAATTTTCATCTGTGCAAGACATGACTCTGATGCATTTTACAATGAAATGATAAAAATTCGCCAAAATACTGCTTCTTGGCTCAAAATTTGCCATTTATATTGAGATAAAAATAATTATTGCATGCATATTGATTGGATGTCGCATAACGATTGTTAAATATTATTGACAGATCTTTTGAATTTTATTTGTGAGCTAGCATAATTCAAAAGACATCTTTTAAAAATGGAAGGAATAATGTTTGCAGATCTAAGATATAAAAAAATTTAATAAATGCATTCTTATTAAAATGTAATACAATGCATGAATTTCATAAATTTCCAGAAAAATATACTAAATTTGCCTTTAAAATATTTCGTTATAAAATCATATTTTGCTGCTTAACAAGGACACAAAAAATAAATCTTATATTTATATGTGCAAGTGCTCTCTTGCAGAAAGATGAAAAAATATAAAATAATGAATAAACATGTTATCTAGCAATTTAAATTAAAATAATGCTTGAGTTGCAAGTAAATTTATTCTCAAAATATAGAGGAAGTTTTCTGCGACAAAAAAATTCTTTAAAAGACGTATTTGCAGTCGTCCAAAAATTCCTTCTCAACCGAATCGTTATAAAAATATTGAAGAATATGCTGTTTTAATATTACTAATTTTATGAAAGAAGCAAATGTGTGTTTGACATGGAAAGCATCAACAGCATCATTTTTAAATGTAGATTTTCGATAATCCTTCATATAATATGCGACAAGTAACTCTCACAAATACCTGCATTTTCTTTGCAACAAACAACTAGAAAACTTTGTATCCTTTTTCTGACTAATTAATCCCTTTTCAAAAGAGTTCACCAACTGAAATTGAAATTACTGAAACTTTTAAACACACCCATCAACACAAAGAGCAAAAGACCAAAAATTTCAAAATCCTAGAGATCTGTTGCACCACTTCACTAGTTCCTCCCGAGTACTTATACAAATTTGAATAAGCGACTTACCTTTTAGCTTAACTCCTCCAATTCCGATTTGGGAATTGTGAGTCAAACGGAAATCACCGTTTAGTTCTACTCTGTGATTAAAATCTCTCCTCCACCAAACTGCTTATAAATTATTACCACTCTACCATTGCGAAATCCACATCTGCATATTCCAACGGCAACCAGTCCTTTATAAATTCAGTAATTTATGCACCGATAAGGTTAGGTAGGAGAAATAGTTTGTTGGACTTCACATCTCAGAGGAGAGAAATTATTACTTTATTATACAATCGCCCCCTTTTATAATACTTAGGTCTCTCCTTTGCAGAAGTCTTTGCAGTGATGATCAATAATTTTAAAGTGAAGGGAAAAGTTTTCTAACAAAGGGGTATAAATTTCCATGGCGGCTTAAGGAAGACTGTAAAATTGAGCGCCACTATAGAAATATGTAAAAAATTAATTCTTTCTACGTTAAGGACATCTTCGAGAAAGAGTTTTGCGAGAATTTCAATTTCCATGAAATGACGTTTTTCCTTGTCTGGCATAATTATTTTTTTGTATGAAATTAAAAATTGCCTTTCATTAAATTGTAAAATGTCGTTGATCAGGGTTTCAGATCTTTTTGACTGTTGGAATCAGGGATAACGTTCTTTCCTTCCCTATCAAGTAGATTTGCATAATGAAGCGAGAAATTCCATAATGAAACATAAAATTTAAATAATGAGACATGAAACTACATATGAAACGTGCCATAATATGGAACCTTTCATGTTTAGCTCCGCCGTATAATTCAGAGCAACGAGTTTTGTTAATCTTGTTCTTCACTAATTGAGTTCAAATTTCGATGCACATCTTCAACTTTTGTTGACAAGACCACATATCAGATTTCATTTAGCTAGAACTTTGCGTTTTTGAATAACTTTGTTTGCTTTAAATGGACTAAAACCAATTTACAGTCGATGAATATAGTACATAATTTGATACTGATCTATAATTTTAGTACAAAAATCAGAATCATCGACGCCATAAATGAAGCACAACAGACGCTCATACATAATGTATCTTCAGCGGAATCAGGTTTAGAAACTGGAACCCTCCATTTTTGAAGACTAGACCTTACCGCAGTCTTTCCCAAACTTTTTTGTGCCCTGTCCCACTCAAACCTTGCGAAGAACTACACACCCTATACGACATATACATCGTTTCTAATATTCAAAAATTAAATTTTTCACTGAAGAATCTTAAATTAAAAGTATTAGGAAAAAATCACAAGAAATTGTTGAAAAACGCAGTAGTTAAATTTTCAAAACATGTAATGAAGAACTGAAATTCAAGCGTGAAATAATTTTAATAATAATAAATTCTCGTAAATTCGCCATTTTCTTGAGAAGGTGGAAGGGATTAAAAATTTTCTTATATATGTTTCTGAAAATTATTCAGCGAGAATTCATTCTTTGACACTTTTCATCAAAAGATTATCTCATTCACGGGAATTTGAGCATTAAACTTTATCTTTCAACATTTTGTGCTTTCCAGAAAGTCCTCAGATGACTGCATCTTAAATAAAAATGCATATTAATCCAATAACATGTTTTTAAATGCGACGAAATGCATTTTCCCAATTATAACTTTTTTTGGAAAATGTACATTCATCAGCTAGGGATATGCAAATAGCTTTTCCTTCGGATCAAATTTTACTTCTACTGCTGATTAAACATAACAAAAGTTTTGTCTCGTAATCTGTGAACAAGAAAATGTTGAGTAACTACGGGGAATTTAATTCTTTTATAAAAGGGATAAAGATTGGAATATTTTAAGAAAGGATAATGCATATTTTACCAAAGCCGCGAGTTGAGTGTTTTGTTCTGAATTAAGGATTCGTGCATGATTAGTTTAACAGCAATCGAAATAAATAATTTATTAACGCAGACTCTTCGAGAAGAAGATGGATTTTAATAATACTGTGTTTGGATAGTTGTTTCACTGCTTGTTAAATGAGTAAATAAACTTTCCAACATTCCCTTGATATTATTCTCTCTTTAGTCAAGTTTATTAAAAATTCTTGCATTTCGTCATTGAAAGGTTTGCGGAAGTCTTTCAAATGTGACGTCGAATTTGCGACATTTTTTGATGAGGGATATCCTTGATCATAAACAGGAGAAATTTACTAGATTTTTCAAGAAACTAAGGAAACATTTCGTATTACACAATTTTTGAATGCTTCTTTCTGAAGGCAGTTAGTCACCTACTGCATGAATGACAATTAATTATATTAATTCTTTATACAATTAATTATTTTAATTCTTTAATATTTACTTAATTTTCCTTCAAACTAAGAATGCACTTATTATTATACAAATTTTAATTACTTCAATGTGAAGGTTCTTACTTATAACCTGATTTTGTTCCAAATTTGTTAGTTATCTGCAATTTTGGTGGAAATATTATCCATGAACCTTGTTACGTTTCTCATTAATAGTATTTACGATTAAGACGTGAAGAGTTTTAAAAAAAAGCTAATATTTTGCTGATTATAAGACTTCTCTATAAATGTTGTGCATATCAGAAAAAGTAAGCAGATCAACAAATTACTCCTGTTTTTTGCAATCTTCTTTATTATTTTATTTACAAGCAACATTATTATTTAAAAGTTACCTGGCCGTTTTTAAACATTATCTCATTTATAAAATCTTTCATAATTGATTTATGATATAGAAGAGTTGTGAAGAATGTACGTAAGAAACTGCACCAAACCTTAACAATCCGATATTTTAAATATTGATTTTAAAATGTTTTTTGAGCTAAATTTCTTGAGTAAAACATGGTGAAAATACTTCAAAAATATTATTTTGTTTCAAGTACAGTTTATGGCTAGAAACACTTTGTTACCAACTGATAACATTGGGCTTTATTTCAGAAAAAAGTTTCTTGATAAAATTCTAAAATATTAAATGCAGATGAATTTTAATAAATAATAATATGGACAAAATCCTTCCCTATGTTGACTGTCTGTTGATTTGTCGATTTCAGTACTGGTGAACACAATAACTCGCAGGAATTTCTTTCAACATTTTAGAAAAAAATTTTGCATTCTCTAGCATACAAACAGAGCAAAAAGATTCAGTCTCAAGTGAAAATCATCAATTTATTTTTATTTTTTTATAAAGACTCAGGCTGCCATCCAAATTTAATAAATTGATTTAATAAGATTTTCAATATGTATTATATTCGCCAGAACAGGCATTAGAGCTTCAGTCTTATTCTCAAGATTTTAGAAGACGAAATCCGTATGTTGCTTAAATGCAACAGTAAGCAATTAGGGTTTACAAGAAATTCATTTATTTTATTTTTGAAAGAATAAGATGTATTGGTAGATAGATATGCGAAAAAACACCAATTGGTTATGTTTTTTTTTTCAATCTACCATTCAAAAACAATTTAAAATCTCTTAAACCAGTAATTCTCAACCTGTGGGGTTCGTCCCCCATGGGGGCAGTGATAACACTTAAAGGGGGGCCGCGAGTATATCGAGAAGAAAATATTATTAGAAAAATTTATTAATTTACTGTTAGGAAAGTAAAACATAATACATTCTGACATAATAAAAAATAAAATACACATTTGTACCGATATAATACACTTATAAATAGGATTGTATCAGTACTGCACAATGCATTTAATTATTAATTTATCAATACTAAATTATAAAAAAGTTTAATACTTATTAGTGACTTTCTTGGATATGTCTTGTATAGCAAAGTTTTTCGAAGAAAGGATTAATAATCGAAATAGACACTTTGATTTCTTTTTCTATATTTAGCTGAGATCTTGTCTTCAGACCATCAGCAGCAGAAAATCCGGTTTTGCAAAGATAGGATAATTAAAATGGTAATAGTATACGAAATGCTCTTGTTTTCACTTCAGAAAACCCATCATTTACCCCTGCCCAAATCGGTTTTCTGTTCTTGCCACTCGCCATGAAGTCTGTGAAAATTTCTTTTTCTGCAGTTGAGAGACCTTTGGGAGTTTTTTGAAATGGATCCCTAATCCGCTTGTAACTTGCTACTAAGTTGTCGTCAGCAAGGAAATACTTTTTAAAATTCTTCGCAAGCATGGCTAAATGATGAGAGGGAGAGGGGCGATATGCAAACTATGATTGAAAATTGGGTCGCAAGTACTGAAAGGTTGAGAAAAACTGTCTTAAACCTATCGTTACGTTTTTAGTTCCAAATACGGTAACAACTGGGAAGTATGGTGAGTAAGCGTCCTTACATATTCTTTTATTTTCTTACCTACTCCCCTTTCCATTCAGCATTACTAAAATGATTGTGTGGCACTTGCGTACAGAGGAAGATGCGCACAAAAATGATTGTGTGGCACTTGCGTACAGAGGCAGATGCGTACAAGAATGATTGTGTGGCACTTGCGTACAGAGGCAGATGCGTACAAGCCATTAATTACAGCTGAATGATCTTTTGTGACTAATATGAAAAAAGTTTGGAAAAAGATTTCAAAAATCTGAATTTCATCTACAATCGTGAGATTTGGCGAAATCTGACATGCTGTTGGATAGAAATTATATCTATTTTGATAATTTCCACATCATGCGTTCTCTTAGAGATATAAGATGCTGCTGAACGAAATTAGCTAAAAAAATGCACGAGGAAAATCATGGAAATAATATTTATTTTCATATATAATACACATATGTCGATACAAATAAGAATTTTTCTCAAATTAACTTTTATGTCCAGATAACGAAACTTTCTATTTTTCTGTCAGCTCGAAAAATATTTTTGCCAGCAGCCATGAATTCGAGTTAATCTTCTCTAATTACTACCTAAACCCTCTTATTGTTGAGCTGCAGATGATTGATTAGATGTTAATAACCTGTACAAAAGTGTCACAACATTCACTAAAAAAGCTAAATTACAAAATCGTGCGCATGAAAAATTGAACTGTTGATTGGAGAAACAACACCAATCAATTATATAAAGATGGTGGAAGCTTTAAAAAAACACTCATTATTTTTTAAAATCAATAGTTAAATTCTTTTTTTCACATGGTAGATTTTAGTTACTTATAATGTGACTTTACTTGACTCTCCTCATTTCTTTACTAAGTATGAAAATACACTTTTAGAATATGA
>BGPR01001372.1:219210-235794 GCA_013235015.1 Araneus ventricosus
TGATGTATATTAGCCAATATCCGCCTCCGGACATTGGGAATTCCTTTTGTCTAGTGGTTAGGATTTTCGGCTTGTAACCCAAAGGTCCTCAGTTCTATCCTCCCGCCGCCAAAAGTCCTATAAATTAGGTCTATCAGATCTTAGATTTTGTTCGAAGAATTTAAAACTATCTAACTGTATCCTTAATTAGTCCATAAACATCCCCAGAAATAGAGTTGCACTTTTACATAGTTTAGTACCTCAAATGTATAATGTCATTGATTGTTTAATTGATTAGGAGTAAATTATATGCTTTCAGATGAACTTAAAATTTTTAATTTTAATACTATTTTTGATGAAACCTAAAAATAAAAGAGTTCATAAATATTTTAAATTTATAATTTGTCATATTAGTAACGAAACTCACAAATGAAAAATTCAATTTATAACAGAAACTAGTTCTAATTTTGCTAAAAAAAAATACCACATTTATTTCGCCTTTAGATTTAAAAATATTTTCTGGAATTTTTTTCTTCGCTTTCTGTGTGACGACTCAAGATTGTTGATTATTTAAAATGCTTATCGTTTGAAATTTTCATAAACAGATGTTCATATTATTGATTATGAAGGACGTATACATTCCGTACAGTGATAAGGAAATAAACAAAACCCTCTTCAGTTTTATCGACACAAAACATATGAGTCACCATTCTCCAGTGAATTTCGAGGTGTTTATTTCATATAAATTCAATTTCGTATATTTATCATAACACGATGGCTATATATCACACAATAAGATTTTTAAAGAGAGTTTCATGAATCTATTTATTTCCCTTATGTAAACATGTACTAAAATTTTAGAGAAATGTCAAAATTTTTTAAAAGTCCTTTTTAAATAAGATAACGGCTTTTCAGACTTCAAAAGTAGACGATAATTTTCTTTAGGTTGATGCACAAAATTTTTATTCATAATTAAAATTTGTAATTGAGCACACTGCTTCTCATAAACTACTAGCTGCGTAGCCCGCCGTTTCGCGGGCTCTCTCGAACAATATGTCATTCCATTGCTGAAAGAAGTGAGGTCACCTGAGAGCATAGGATACACATTTTTCATATGCCCGCCTCAATTTTTTCAGAAAATAGTGTCACTTACTTTCCCAACAAAGGTAAATATCCTTTCAAATCTAGTTTTTTATTACTTTATAATAGTAACGTTGAGAAATAAAACACCATGAGATAGAAAACAGAAATTAAAAAATGTAAGGAAACGAATTTTTCCATTGTTTATAAATCAAAACTCGGAAGCTCGCTAAAAAAGAAAAAATATATATCCTTTTATACATACCAGCTTCCGGTACTACGGTTCAAAAATATGAAGAGAAATAAATAGAAAAAGGAAAATTGTAAGAACACCAGATGTGAATGATAAATAATAAGGGAAAAAGAAAATTTTCTCTGTACGACAAATGGCAGCACGTTAGATTCATTCATTTTGGCGTTTTTATTTAATATCTTTTTATAATTTCTTAATTTAAATGCTCAAAATATATTCCTTGGATCATTTCCCATCTTTTGATACTTTCGTTGTGTTTCTGCTTTCAGTGGTTAGTGAGAAGATAGCCTCACATAGATATATAGATACAATTATTTACTCTAGAATTTTAGTATTATAGATTGTTTTGAATTTCAGGAAGGTATCTTTTCTGCTATTCAAGATAAATTCTAATTTGCTTGTATAAAATATCTGTCCAGCATGAACATATTTGGCAAAAATTTCATATCAAGAAAGTCTACTACTGAATTTACAAAATAACATAAGACATTTCTCTTTTTTAATTCTTATGAAAAATTATGATATTTTTTGATACAACATTTTTTTATAATAATAATAATATATATGATCAGGTTATGTGTCAATAAAATATAAACCATAACTTGATGTTTTAAATTACATAAACGGTCAGAACGTAATATAAAACTTATAAAAGAATTGAGATACAATATTTCATTTACTCACTTTTGTGTCACATATTTTATTAAAAGCGTTATACATTTGTACGATCTAACGAAAGTAATTTTCCAAAAATCGGACAAAAAGTACGGTACAAATAAGTAACACAAACAGAAGTACGGTTAAAGAATGACATTGTATATATCTTTGAATAAATTGCTCGAATTATGAATATTTATTTTTAAAAAATTAAAGGAAGTTCAAAACATAATATTCTAGAATATAGCTATATAATGAATTGCTTAATTTTAAAAAAACATTTTCCCGAAAGTGTCTGAAATAGCTGCAACACTTACATTCCTATTAAAGAGATAATTGCAAACAGCATTTTATTGAATATTGAAAATTGTTTTCTTTATCAGAAGAACAATCTGTAGTAATTTGATTTTTCTTACAAATTGGAAACTTATTTTAGAATTGCAGACGTTAATGAAATTGAAACCACAGGAACGGTTGAACAAAATGGATTAAGAATAATGAACTGAAATTAATTTTATTGGCTTATGTTGAAATAAACATGTGGAAAAAAGTAGAATAATCTATTGGAATTCTGGATTGAACATTGGAACCCATGTTTATAGTTGCTTTTTTTATAAATGGAAACAACAGAGACAAAAAGTGGCTTTCAGAGCTCGGAAGACGAAGATCTCACCAATAACACTTTTATTGTCTCTGCTAATGGTAAAACTTCCCCCGTTTGGAAATTCTCTTTTCAGCTTTATTTTTCACGACACAAAGTTTCATTCTCACATCGACTTTCTATCAATCAAGCGAGAACAAAACGCGATGAAAAAATACTCTTCCCTGCCTGTTTGTTCTCTGAAGCTTTCAGCAAACGAAATAGATAACAACAAAATTGATTCATTCTTTTTTATTTGTTGGGTGGAAGCTCGAATGAAATTAAACATTTGATGCTTCTAAATAAATGCCATCTGTTACTTTCCCCGCTAGAATCTACAGCCAGAATAAAAGAACTAATCATATCACCCATGGGTGAGTATCAAGCCCGAAATGACCAGTGGTATTTTCTCCTGACTGTAGTTTGTCGGGAGATCTATTGTATTGCTAAAAGAGTTTGAAGGTCTGTAAATTTTATTTAGCTTAAAATTTAGTTCAATTTGATTTTGGATCTCACACTGCGGTTTTGGTAGTTTAATTTCATGATAATATATGATGAGAAAACTGTTACTTTATACAGGGATGGGAACCTGCGGCCTTAAGACCGCATACGGCATTCTTGAGTTTTTATGCGGCCTTACCAATTAATAGTAAAGGCATATATATGCAAGATCAGGCTTTAAAGGTGAAGTAATATCCATTTTGGTAAAGGAAAAGACAGCAGTTGTTCAATCTTCATTTATTCAGTCCTAGCAGATAATTCAGGTTATCTTTTATAGGTAAAGGGGATCATAATGTACATGGATCCATGGCCAGGATTAAAGACTTAATGCGCGAAGCGGCACGCTGTTGTTGTTCGTTTGCATGTTGGAGTAAAAAAAGGCAGATAGGAATGCGCAGAAAGTTTAAGTACCCAGAGAAGGGAATTTCCCCGGAAAAGACTCCAGACTCGAAATGAAAGGCGTAGTGCGCTTATTACGATGGAAGTAGAAATAATTAAAAATGAGGTGTCTTTAAAAATGATTTAAGAAAGTTAAAAAATTAAAATATCGTATATATATATATATAAAGAAAAAGAAGCAATACATAATAGAAAAACAAAATAAAACAGTAAACTTTCATATCAAATTCGATAAGGTATGAAAAAACGAATTGAAAGTTTATCCGAGTAAAGATAAAAATGCGAATAGTATCAGATGTATATATATATCACATACGCAATGAATTCCCTAAAAGCTGCAATTCCAAAAGCCTATAATAAAGTATAAATCGTAAAATATAAAACGCAATTAAAGCACAATAACGTTTCTTCAGGGGATGAAGTTATTGTGAATTGCTAAAATGTAAAAAAGTTTGACATTTTCTTGCAATCAGTTACGCCGTAAGGCCTAAAACACTGATTTTCATCCCTAATGTCAAACCAAAAACAGAGAGAAGAGTTTTAAATAATTAAAACCAAAAGTACGATGATTGTTCTAACATTAGAGCAAAGTAAGAATAAACTTTACGTACTAGAAGGTATATACATATAATATAAACGTAAAGTTTAAATACTTGTATATTTTGTACTTTCATAATACAAGAAGTCTATTTAAAAGTAATAAGATAATATTTACAGAACAATAACCTTTTGAAATCGCATATACCATCAAATAAAAATTGCTTCAAGTTTCCAAAATAGTAGAAAATTCTAAAAAATATCCTATTTATTGTTGGAAATATAAATATAATATAGTCGTATCTAAACATGAATGTTGAAGCAGAATTCTTTTTGAAGGGGAGATGAAGTACTAGAGCAAGCTTGTAAAAACCTGAAAAAATTTTTCGACTTTTTCCGTGTGTCTTTTGGCTTACCAATGATTCATGCTTACCAAAGTACATTTGAGATATTTGAAATTTTTCAATTAAGTTAAGTAAGCATTTAGAAAATTCGATTGGTGATTCATGTGGTGAAGATTAAGTGAAGTAGGTTAGTAGATTCACAAAGATGAAATAAAATCCGTTAAATGCAATGATGTTCATTTTGGAATTCCGAACCAAACGGTTTCATAACATATTACTAAAATCATATTAAGAAAATTTCATGCTTATTTTTTATAACATATCTTATGTTCATGAGATGCAGAATTATATTATTCCTCATGAAATGAATAATTATATATTCTGTATCCCTCTCATCCCTCTGTATACATCATCAGTTGTCAGATTTATAATCAAGTAAAAAGAGTTCGATTTAAGGGGCCTTTTACTACCATGCAAAGGCAATTACGATAACCCCGTCATAGTAACTCCCGTTGCTATTGCAAATACTAAGCCTGTGGTACCATTTGTTGGGGAAATACGGATATAGTCTTAGGACCTTTTAAGTATTTCAACTAGGTATGAAAAATTTCTTCAGACCTTATTTAGTATAAATATATTCTAATGTGGATTAATATGTGTAATGCATACCGACATTTTGAACAATCTAGCTAGAAATGAAAAAACAGCAGAATGTGTTCTAATAAAAAATATAACAAATCCTTAACTGAAAAGTGTGTAATCAGCTCGTCGCTTAAAAGTTATATCTTTCATGAACTAGAAGAAATCCAATACATTGATGTTACATGCCATGCTAAGATTGGCCACTAGATACATGTCAGTGTTAACAAGTTATTAAAATTGAAATTCCAAACAGGTTTAATAAAATTTTGTTTCAATGCTACTAAATACTTAAGCATTTAAATGTGTTACTGCAGAAAACACGCACTATGAATCGGCCTTGAATTTATTTCTAGATGTTTATTTAACATTTGTGTTTTTGTCTATTACATTCATAAGCTTTATATAAAACCCTCCGATCTAAATGACTTCGTTCTTAAAGTATTTCTTACTCTTCTTACCTGGGACAAAGTGGTAATCATATCGAAATTAGTCCATCCATTTTCGCGGCAGATTCCGATGTAAATATAATAATATTTAATTGCTGGAGCTGGATAAAAGAATCACCAAAAATACCCAAAAATTTTGAAGAAGAAAATTAAAAATATCTTGAGACTGGCAGGGTAACCCCTTGCGTGCGAATTTAACTAAATTATATGGGATATTTATTGTTATTTCAGCCCATATAATAATGTATAAAATATCTGAGAAATATAAACTTAAATGTGTCCAAGTAATTTTTTTCTTTTAAGTAAATTGCTGCTTTGACTTATTTAGAGATTTAAATGCAAACAATTTTGTAATTTGATCCACCACTCGGACATTCCATTATATACAAAGAGGTTAATCTGTCATTCGGCAATGATGAAAGTGACTATTCGCTGAAATCATCATTCTCCCATTTGGCCAAGTTTTATAACCAACTACAAATACTTTTCTTTCAATCTATCAAGACCTTCCAGCTCTTTTCTTGCCCCATTGACATCTCCCCGTAAATTAGCCAACAAACCATTCCAAAAAGTGGCTAATAAAAGGAAATGAATAAGCTCCCTTCTGCTCTCCAAGGAGTCAAAAGCATTATCGTTTCGCCAAATTGATGGGAGCTCGCCAACCCGTACGCTATCCAACCCATCACATCCAGTAGAGGTATAAGGCAGGGTTCTGTGGCAAGAAGCAGCACTCGCGGGGCATACTTTCGAATTCCATTAAATTTTTAAGCGATTAGACGGATAAGAGGTGCGAAGAAGTTCCATTTGCGTCATTCCCGATTTGTTGACCATTTTTCTCTGGCTACGCGGGAGACCCCCTTTGTAGCGATTACCGAGGAATGGTGTGCTAAATTATGCACTCGAACGACTCTCCTGCTTCTTCACGTACTAGGTCTGGGCTTGCAGTGCCGTTGCTCGAGAGGAAATTCGATTTAAGGGTTTTTGTTGCTTCGGAGGAATCGCTAGACTTCACTGTAAACTGTGGAAGTTACCACTTAGGTTAGTGTGTCTGGACGTGTGTGGATAGAATAGTTTGATGATCCTACCAAACCTTTTTCTTGAGCGTGTAATGAAATATACATTTCCAGTAGACTTCTAATGTTCTGGCGAAGAATACTTTTACCGTTTTTTCTTCTTTCAGAGCTGAATCGTGGATAAAATTTTGGGTTGTTTACTAAACAGATATTTATCAATAATGCTTTCCTTAAATCAGCACAAACGATAGGTTTCTGTAGTGAGCATACCTGATGCTTTATGAATAAAATGGATGCTGCCTGTTTCAGTAAAAAATGTTTTCGTTGGCCAATGACGTAAGATAAAAACTTTATTTAATTTATTAATATGTACTTCAATCAAGTAAAACATGCTGCATGAAAATACAATCTTAAAATTTTCAGGAAGATAACAAAAATAAAAGATGAAGGGAAAAGATCACTCGGCTTTTTTCATCATCATGTAAATATGCGATAAATATCGATTTATATATTTATCGTAAATATCGATTTGTGAATGAAGGGTATAGTGTATACTTAAGCAAAAATGTATGCCGTTACCGTCGAAAAATGAAAAAAAGGGGCATAATTTTTTTTTATGTTGTTTTCTACAAATTTGTTTAAAATCGAATTTATTTAGATCTTGAAAGATGCTATCAATGCAATCGAAACACAGAATGACGACTTTTCATATTCTTTTAAAAATTAAGTGTTTAGACTATGATTAGCTACATATTTTCTAAAGATATCGTTTAGTATCGGAAACACCAATCACGTCAGATAATCCTTCGAGGGGGAGTTTTGGTATGAAAAAGCGTTTAGAGCAGATGCGTGTTTATCTTCATCAGATGGCTTAAATTATACTTCGCACTAAAACATATCACTATCTCTAGCAATACGTGATAACTTGTCTTCTAGGTAGCACTTCTTTGAAATTTTCTTCTTGTAACTTACTTTCTTAGAATAGTAAATTCACCCTTTTTGCTGCTTCATCCTGAATATTCATATTATTTATATTCACTTTGGTTTATTTGCTAAATTATTGATAATGAATTAATTAATATGCAAAGCACAGCGTATTTAAAGATTTATTTTCCTTGGAAAATCAGCATCAATAAAAAGATGGATAATTAAAATTATTCTGTTAAATAAATCAGAATATAAATGTTGTTTCCGTATAAGAAAAGTAATAAATGATACAAAAATCCTGAAACTTTTCTCGAATTATTTCAGATAAAAAAGTAATTTTCGAAATTTTTTGAAAACCGAAATTATTTGTTGTTAATACTTCATTGCAAATACTTCATTATTTACAATCAGATCTCCTTTCTTCACTAATCTTTCTTTAATTATGTGTAAATAAAAGCTTTAAATTAATTTTCATTCAATTAAAGGATATCTTTGCCACAAAAGAATAATTGTGTCGTTGAAATTCTTTCATTTAGTTTCGAATATATCTTTTATAATTAATTGAAAAGGTTTTAAATAAATGATAATAGTTTTACAAAGTGAAAAAATGCACTTACAGATTTAAGTTAAAAAATGGAATCTCTCATAAATAGAAACAGAACTATAGAACATAACTTTAATTAATCTAATTAAAGCAATTCATTATAAGAATAAATAAAAGTCCCAGTCTTTTTTTACGATGTGTTTAATTAGAGTTTTTATAATTTTTCTTGAAATTGCATTGAAAAACTTTTAAGGCATTAATTAGTGATAAATGTGGGATATGTTAGATATTTCTTTTCTTAATTGCTTGTTGAATAGCGGCTTAAATTCATTTTTATAGACAGGGCCGAATTAAGTCTGTAGGGGCCTATAGGCAATAAAAGTTTCGGCCCCCGTCTTTCGCCTCCTCAACTTGCAAATCCTAATATTTTTTATTGATTTTCATTTAATCTCTACGCAAGAAATTTTTAAATAAGAAATAGTAAGACAGACTGAACCAAGAAATAACAAATTGCGAGTCATTTTCAGGAGATTTGGTTTCAGAATCTCGTAAATAATTTTTTATAAATTAAAATTTAGGATTAATATTTAGAAAAATGGTAAAAACTTGCAAAACGCTTTTTCATATTCTGAATACTCTAATACAAAGTCTGCTAGGACTGTTGAGCCATCTTCAAAACAAACTGCGAAGCGAATTTGTGAATGATGAAAATTCTAAGAATAATGTTCTGAAATTCAAACAATACTTAATTTTAATTAACGAATTTGTGAATGATGAAAATCCTAAGAATAATGGGCTGAAATTCAAACGATACTTAATTTTAATTGCAATAAGTTCGAGTCCCGGGTCCTGCAAATTAAATGAAAGCAGAAAATTAAATTACCTTGTAAATAGTGCAAACAAAAATGACGTAACGTTGTCAACCGTTCGGGTCGCAAGCGTGTAAGTGCCATTAACTATCAAAAATGAACTTCCTTCAAATAGTTGGCGATGCCATCGAAAAACATTCCGTGACTGTAAACAAACAATTAGGGATACACTGTCGATAAAGCTCCAGTGTTTCCCTGTCGTTACCACTGGAGAGATCATAGTAAACGCGATGCCTTCTTCGCATTATCACATAGACCTCGCTCTAGCCTAACCGAACGACTGCAAGGCTTGGGAACAAGACTTGGGTGGGTGCTGCGGAGAAGGCACCCTGTTTATGATCTCTCCAATGGAAATGACCAGGAAGCGCTGGGGTTCTAATGGCAGTGGATCCCTAAAACTATATATTCACCATAAGGCTGTTCCAATCCATTTTGAGTGCTCCTTAGCAGACTGTTTCCATTTTCAACCAATAAAATTTGGTGGGCCATTCACAGGTCGGAAAGTGCCAAACAGAAACCCATCACCTACGGGCAAGCCGATCGACTAGTCTATTGCACCTCCCGCCGCTTTCAAAATGGGTACTCCCTTCCTGATTTCCCTAGACTGTCTCCCACCCACACTTCCCCATTCCCATTTTGTAGTTTTTGCTTCTGTGAGAAAGTTTTTGTCCCACTAACCCACAATCGTATTTCAGTTTTTGTGGCCTAGTGAGCCACATGAAAATCCGAACCTGATGTAAATCCAATCATTTCGAACACGCCGCGCCAATTCTCATCGGATTTTGCCACTGGCAAAGCTTTTTGGCACGATGTACTCAAAATGGAATGGAACGGCGTAATCGTGAATTCGATTTCACCACCAACTGTCCAGAAGAAGTTCATTATTGAGAGTTAAAGGCACGTATACACTTGCAGGTCGCGAACGGCTCAAGAGCAGCTGGTTCCATTTCGTTGCTATTTGAGAGATCGTAGACAGGGGACTTTCTCTGTATTGGTGGATGGATTCATTTCAAGTCGCTAACGATCTTGCGTACGCAAGCCACCAGTTTTGTACTCTCACTTGAAAGGAACCGTTTAACACGCTCTGGTGTGTAACCACTTAAGTTGCGGTCCTGTATTATATGTAGACTTTTTTTTGTTTCTTTTGATATGGTCTATCATCCCCTGAAAATTCGTTACATCAGCTTGTTTCTACTCTGTAATTATTTCATTTTGCATTGCGAAAGAAATGTTCGAACATTCTGTATTTATTTAACCGGAGGTTAAAACTTTGATTTATCGAACCATTGTTAAATTCAATGTACATGTTTTTTTATTTTTTCGGTAACGTCCATAGTGTAATGTAATTTCAGCATAGCATGAAGAATCATGAAGCCTTCATTATAAAAAATAAAATGTTTATTTGACGTCTTCCACAGCACAAACATTTTAAACAAACACATCCACTTGCATCACACGCGTTACATCACTGACTGACATCGAATTGCATCTTAAAAATCATATTTCTTCTTCTCCGTTGCTAGGCAACTTCAGCTAAAGACAAATATAGCTTTGCCACCTTATTATAACTTATGAGAAGAATTGATGCCAAACGATTTTTTTAATGAATTACTTTTATAACCAAACAATATATTTTTAATGAATTTCTTTTATAACCAAACGATATTTTTAATGAATTTCCTTTATAACCAAACGATATTTTTAAATTCATTTCTTTTATCTAATTTATTTATTTTCTTTAAATATTTTAATAATTCCCTTGGAATTCTACAAGCACACACACACACGCACACACGCACACACACACACACACACACACACTGATTCTAACTATTTTTGGGGGAGCACATGTGCCACGCAGCGCGCAAGGTGTCATTATCGGATACCCAAATTTAGATTTTATTTAATATCTGAGTGTGACAATTAGGTACATGTAGAATTGGGAGTTACCTGCATCCCTATAAATCCATGTATGCATGTATAGTGTAGAAGTCTGAACAACGAAAATTTAAAAAATAATGATTTAAATTTTCAAATTTCCTAACTGCTGCTTAAAAGTTTAGTTATTCCTGTTTCAGAAAAATTCTGTAAGGTTATATATGACCTTACATACTATTTTTCTTAAACAGGCTTTTGAATTCATATGTACACTCGCCGTTCTCAGATTTCAAGTTTCAAGTTGTTGACCTCGGTTATCTACACCACATACTCTGAACCGAAATGTTATTATTATAACATTTCCAGCTATTTCGGCAAAGTTAAACTCATATGTTGAATCGTTTTTCAGTGATTATCTGAAATTCACTTTTGTTATAGGCGGCTTGAGCAGAAGGATAATTAAATGGAAAAATGTAATGTTTAATTATATTATTTCCGTTTATTCTTAGTGAAATTATCTAACCATCTATGTCAATTATTATGCCTACAGTGGTGGTTAGAATTATAAGGACAACTGAGAATTGCACAGAAAAAATATATTTCTGAAGTAAATAAAGTGAAATGTATATGTTACCGTTAAAGTATATAATGCAGTTATTTCATAGAATATCTAGTTATTCCATGAAATAACTGATCGTGTCCGTTAAAGTGTGTAATATGTTATTAATTTGACACTTTAACTATTTATTCTATGAAATAACTAGGTATTCTATAAATTAACTAATGAGAGACAGTTAAAGTGTAAAATAAACAATTTATCTAAAATGAAATTAAACTAATGATAGACAATAAAAATGAAAAAGAAGCAATTTATCTAATTTATGCAGCGTATAAATGGTATTTATGGAAACGTACAATGAAATCATTTGTTAGAACAAGGATTACTAAAATGACACTTGGAATTACAAAGAACATTATTTCTAAAACAAAAACATCTTTTGTTGACACACTGGGTTTTACACGAACATTTTTTAAATCCCTGACCAGTACCTAAACTTTGAGTTGTAGCAACCGACCGGAGCGATATTTCTACATCCGGTACTTCTTCGATTTTAATTCGTGTGAGATATATGATATAGATTATTTTACACTTTAACGGGCTGCAGATCGTTATTCTATGAAATAACTAGTTAAACTATGAAATACAAGAGAGTTTTACACTTTAACGGACACGATCAGTTATTTCATGGAATAACTAGGTATTCTATGAAATAACGGATTTCATACTTTAACGGTAACATATACATAAAATGATGTTTTATGCTAGAAATCATTGTAGAACGGAAAACATTGGAAAATGCAAAATATGAATATTTTGCCATAAATAACAAAACATGCCATTGTAAAAACTGGTCAAAATTATAAGGACAATGAATGGTTTGGCCGGAAACACACTAATAATTAATAATTTCCCTCTTCTTCTCAATCACTTTTATCAGTCTTGACGTCATGGAGTTTGACAGTTCCTTCAGAACGGTCTTGGAAATTTTTATCCAGGCTTTTTCGATGGTGGACATGAGTTCTTGCTTGTTTTGATATTGAATACCATTTTTGTAAACTTCACGTGCCCTAATTCCCCACAGATTTTCCATTGGATTTAGATCAGGGCTTCTGGCTGGCCAGTCTAGTAGTTTCGCGAAATTAGCATCAAACCATGATTTCGAAGTTTGAGAAATATGTACTGAGGCATTGTCCTACTTGAACAAACCCTAATAGCACAAGATATTACGCGGTATCTCTGCGACGTTGTCCGGTATTTTGAATACCGTACAATATCGTGAAGATATCGTAACAATATTGTACAGCGTCTTGTGCTATTATTGAATAGTCTCCACTCGTAATTAACTGTGCTTCTGGTAAAAAATGATCGGTTAATATATCAACATAACTCTCAGAATTCATTCTGCCCTGCACAAAAACTATTGAAGTAGTTTCCTGAATAGGGAAACCTCCCCAGACCTTTACTGAGCCACCTCCAAATGTACCCTTTGAGAAAATTTATTTTTCTTTACGGAGATCATACCAGAAGTATCGAAAACCATCTTGCCCATCCAAATTAAATTTTTTCTCGTCGGAAAAGATAACCCAACTTTTTCCCCATAATAATTCATTTTTTGGCAAACTCCACCCTCAGTCTCTTATGAACTTTTGTAAGAGGCAGTCGTGACATAAGTTTTCCATAACAACCTTTTTTCCTTTTTGTAAAACACGTCGAACAGTTCTAGCACTGCATCGTTTCCCGTTTAATTTTCGTCGATGTTTGTTTTTTGGAGCAAGCTCGCTTTGTGATCATTCTTTTCTCACGAAAAGAAACAGAAGATGGCCTGTCTGTATGTCTTTGCCGTCGGGATTTTTAAGAAAATTATAAATAACCGTTCTTGATCTATTCAGCTTTATCGCAAATTGACGTCCTGAACTTTTAAAAGTAACCACTTTCTCTTTCTCAAACTCCAAAAGTTTAGTACCTAGCGGCATGAATGAATAAACAGAATACGACGTTCCCAATCGCTTATTAAGCATTTATATCGTCTGGGAGTGCCGAGTGCAGAACAAAAAACATGCAAATTTTGCTTTTTAGAACACACAAATAAAGTTTTTCTTATAATTTTGTTCATATCACATGGCTGTCCAAATCCAAAATACATCTTATGAATATGAATGTCCCTTATATTTCCATAAAATACTAATAAAAAATGCTTCATTTATCATTGGTATCCAGCCATAAAAGTTGCATAATTTTCTGGCCAACTGTAGCCAAGATTTGGCGATTTTTCCTTTGTCCTTATAATTTTGACCACAACTGTATATTGCTTGAGATATATACCAGCCTATGACCCAGATATGGTACTTAATTCTGATTTATCTCAATATCATGTGATATTTATTGACGTCTCGAAAGTCAACAAATACTGATGGATAGTCTAGACAAATAATGTGAATAGTTTTCCTGATAATATAGAAATAACTAAAGTTCCTGAATAATGCACAACTATACGCTTGCGCTGAATAAAAGTAATCAGTATCTTATACTCGTTCGAGACATTCTATCAATCAAATTACTAGAATATAGTCTGTCAGCAGGAAAAAAGTACGAAATGTGTCTTGGTTTTACAAGATGGGAAATTTTCTCATTTAAATATTTATTTTCGTCTCAAACTAAAGAAGATGATAAGTTATATATTTTTGAGACTGCTTTTTATATCGACTTCAGAAATTTTCTGCTACAAATAATAGTTCAAACAAAATTGTACCGTATATAGACAAAAATAGGTAAAATTTCACATGCATTCGAAACTAATCTTATCAAGTGTCATGCGTTATCATAATAGGAGTTATATCTACATAACCAATAAATGCTTTCTTATTTTACACTGAAAAAGTTATAAATAACAGTAGTTCCCGGGTCTTAACCGTTAAACATGCGAAGAAAGAGAAATCCGCAGAGTAGAATGCAAATTTTTGTTGCTTTTAAAGTATTAGTGTATTTTAAGTATTAGTAAACTGATAATCAAAATTGAAAGAATTCTTAATTCACTATTACAAAAGAACCTTCCAAATATTTCTGCCAAATATTTTAAATTCAATTTTAACCTTTTGATCACACCAAGAACTTGTTACGGAGCTGAGATTTTGCATATACAATGACAATTCTTGTTGACTGCAATTGGGTTTAAAATAATTAATTATATTTGAGATGTTTAATATGGCTTGCCTCGTAAATGCTGAATGCACCGATAAGGATATGATTATCATCATATACATATGACGAGCTTTATCAGTGATGATATTTCAGCATTTACGAGGCAAGCGATATTAAACATCTCAAAGATAATTAATTATTTTATATATACAGTAGAACCCCGGTAATCCGGACACGCGCTAATCCGGAACCCTCTGTAATCCGGACGGTCTATGGAGAATGATGCAAACCTGCATTCTGAACTGATCCAACCCATGGATCAGAATGTTATTCAAAACATCAAGCTGGGATATCGGAAGTTGCTTCTTACGAACATTGTCAATGATTCTGTGCACAATGAAAACTTGGGAAAAACACTGAAAATGTAAATTTAAAGATGCGTGTTCAGTCTTGCTAACTGTTGGGCATCTGTGTCTACAGTGCTGATCAACAAGTCGTGGAATTGATTCTGAAGTTGAAGAAAATGTTCAAACTGAAAAAATTCAGCTTGCATCACTCATTAACCAATTACAAAACACGAACCCGATGTCTAATACTGAAGCGCTCCAGTGGGCTGCTGAGGCTGACGACAGTTTGTCTCGAAATGAAATTTTAACAGACGACAAAATTATTAGGACGGTAACAGCAGAAGATGATGATGACGACGACGTCACTCCTGCAAACCCCGTCAAAATTTCTCATTCAGAGGCTGTGGCGGCAGTCAACAATTTATTACAGTGGGCTGAAGAGCAAAATTTCGAAGCACACGAAATTATGCTCCTAAGATGTTTAAGAGATCGCTCATTTGAATTAAAAATTGGAACGGCCGCGCAAAAAAATCACTGATTTTTTTGGACACTGATTATGTTCATTCATTTACATATGCAGTAATTATGTATGTACATATCATGTTCATTCAATTTATCCATACAATATTAGTTCATACAAATATACCATAGTACCTATACATGAAATTCTTGAAAAAAGTGTTTTACGTTATTTTTTTAAATACCTCGCTAATCCGGACGTCCATGTGCCTGAATTCCTCCGGATTACCGGGGTCCTACTGTACATATATATATATATATATATATATATATATATACTTGGCTTTCGCTTTTTTTAAATCATCTTCATTGTATTTGTCTTTTATTCCAGAATTTTTCCATTTTTAATTGCCTTGTGCTTTTTGAAGGGATGGCGACATGTTTTAACGGATTTCGTATGTCGTTAGCAGAAAAAAGCACTTATTAATATCATGGGAGAGCTTCTCTCCCTGACGAGCGGCTCGCCATGATATTTTTCAATTTATTATAATTTTTGTCTATTTTTTGCCATTGTATCTTGTATGTTTTTGAATTTTTGTCTTTTGTTTCTTGTTTGTTTTGATATATATATATATAATACTTCTGTTATTTAAAACTTCTTCTTTCATCTTCTCTTGTTATTTTTTTTTGTCTCTCATTTTTCTCTTCCTTTTTCAAAAAAATAGTTTCTGGGTGCATCTAAAATATTCTAGTTCAACATATATAATTGGAAGACTGAAGATTATAAACTATATTAGTAGTTCGGAATATCTAGGTAATGCTTTGGGAAATTGGGACTTATCTATGCCCAGTTCCCCAAGCCGTAGTAACTATTTGCCGCAAATTAGTTTTGGGCAACTTGAGCCCGTGCACTAGGACTTTGTCAATTTTATTACTAAAGAAACAAAACTGAAAATAAAAAAATCAAATGTACTTAGTATAATCTTTAAAGTGATATCGTTATTTTTATTGTGATTACAAAATTACACTCACTAGAATCTTGTAGTGTCTCAAGATGTAAGCAGCAAAATTTCTTCGTTTTATAATATCTATTATGACAGTTTGTGACATTACTCTTCTCAACTTCTTTAATGCTCTTTGTAATCTGATCTTTGTTCAGAGGGAATACATATCCAGCGGTAAAAATAAAGTTCCTTTAACCCAACTTAAACAAAAATACTAAGGGAATTTTTAGATGCCCCACAAACCCAGTACCCTGCCTTACCTTGAAGTGAAGGGTAAAAGAAAAGAAAGAATTTTCTATTTATTTCCAATATAAAATCTAAGAAAGAATTTTCTATTTATTTCCAATATAAAATCTAAGAAAGAA
>BGPR01001372.1:239602-249950 GCA_013235015.1 Araneus ventricosus
TTTAGAAAGAAATAACTAAGAAATTGTTGAAAAACACAGTAAAAAAATTTAAAGGTATATGATAAAAAACTGAAGTTCAAGTACGAAATAATTTTAATGAAACATTTTTCTATATTGTTTTAATTATTAGCAATTATTTGTTATTAAATTTAGTGATATCCTTGCGCTTGATTCTTGCTGCAAAGAGATTTTCTGCTAGGTTGCAATTTATTTTACTTTAGCCTCGCGTTTCCCCGTTGTGTTATAGCCAGCTGATTTCTTATTTTTTATATTTTCGAATCTCCCCTCTGTGGGGCGTGTGCCCCAGGTGAGGAATAACTTTTTTTCAAGCAGCACATTCAAGGAGAGATTGCAGTGTAGAGAAATAATAATAAAGGAATTCTAACTAAAGAAAATACTGTTTGGAAATCTTATAATTCCACAAAAGTAAGTCTACCGATCTTGTCAAGCAACTGATTACAATAAAAAAGTAATTTAAAATTCCGTTTTTTTAGCGCACTTAAAATTAGAAAATTATTCTTATTAAAAATCTGGTAGTCAAAATTATAAGGGCTTGAAGCACTTTATAAATATTCTTAGTAAATTGGAATTTTAATCATATTAAATTTAAAAATTAATTTAATTATTTTATTGATTTTTAATTTCAGTTGAATATTTAGGGATTTTATTACTTATTATTTTCATTGGCTTAATTTCCTTATCAGACTTTTCATCGGATAGTTATCATCAAAAATCAAAACAAGTTCCCTGTCTATATGATTAAATACTATATCACAAAGAAAGCCAAACGTATGAATAAAGAAGTAGCTTTCGAGTTTTTAAAAATAATTTTCACTTTGAAAATGTGAGCCCGATGGCCTTATGGGATAGTTTTGGGCTAAGAAGTTGATTCCAAGGAAGATTCACCTTTTTCTGAACCACACCGCGTGTCAACCGTCATCCTGCTGGTGTGGCGCGGTAGTTTGAACAGGGGATGGCAGCTCGAGAGTTGTCCATGACCATAGTTCAAAAATAAGAAATACGTCCTAAAATAGCCCTCCTGTAGCTTCAAATCGGAACGGTAATCTAACTAAACTAAAGAAAGATCTTTGCACAGATAAGTAGAAAAAGATTTGTTTGTTTTGAGTCTTCTAATTTTTCATAGTTTGAATTTTCTTTCTGTATCTTTAATGCAATGAAAAATTACAAATAATACCGTGACAAAAAATAATTGTAACAATCGGATGAGATTTTAAAGGGGAATTTTATTTAGCGAGTATAGATATTTTGTAACTTAATAATCATATCAGAATTTTCTTAAAGCATTCAGACGCTATAAAAGTAAAATTCCAGCAAGAATCCAATTAAAATTAGTACTTTATTGTTGTAAAATGTGCACTTTTCAACATCTAATTTATTTTAGTTATATTAACATCCCGTTTTGAAGCAACGCGAGGGTTATTTCGGAACGTACCTGGTAATTTTCTTTCGCGGTCAGATGACGAGGACGACACTTGAACTGGCATCCCATCTCCGAACTTCCGCACCATACCAGGGGACACTTTTCTATGAGTATGCCACAATATGCACGCTTCTCAGAAAAATAAACTTATTTTAATTCAGTTTAGTTATATTAACCCTTAAAGGCACGGTGTTACTTTTAAGCAACATATCCAATTTTGGCTTCTAAAATTCTTGAGAAGAAGACTGAAGCTCTAATGCCTGTTGATGCCAATAGAATGGATGCTGAAAATGTTATTAAATCAATTTACAACATATAGATGACAACCTGAGTGCTGATAAAAATAAATAAAAAAAAAATAAATTGATGACTTTCGCTTGAGGCTTCATCTTTTTAGCTTTGTTTCTACGCTTGAGAATGCCATATTTCATTCTACATTGTTAAAGGAAATTCCAAATCCTTATTATTAATACTCAAAAATCATTTGTGTTATATATTACAGAATTTTATCAAGGGATTTTTTAAAAAATGAAGCCCAGTCTTGTCTATGAGTTCGAACTATGTTTTAACCTTAAACCATACTTAAAACAAAATAGGATTTTTTTAAAGTATTTTTTCTATGTTTTAATCAAGATATGAAAGTCAAAAAACTTTTTAAAATCATTTTTAAAAAATCGTGCCTTTAAGGGTTAAACGTCCTGTTTTGAAGTAACCTGAGGGCTATTCTGAGGGCCTCATAATATTGAACCGATGTCTGATGATGAGGAAAACGCCTGAGCTGGCACCCCCCTCAAAGTTCAGCGTCCTTCCGGTGGGAGGATGTTCGACCCACGATGTCATATTTAACCCCACACACGGTAAGCCTACATTGGAATAAGGATTTCGAACCTGCAACCCTTCGGCGCTGAAGCCGAGACCGTACCACAAGGCCACTGTGGCACAAAGAAAAAGCACATCTAAATCATTCTCTGTAAAAGTTTTCCAGAATCTTTTTTCTCTCTTTTACACTGTACAGCTTTTCATTTACAATTCATTCCAAAAATCAGTTTCTTGAATATTTGGAATTTTGTAAAATAATGTGATCAAAATAATAAATAATAAGAAATAAACTTTCTTTAAAATTATTGGGTAAATTTCGAAACTGATTACTTTTGCTGTCCCTCGTTTTCTATATTAGTTTGTTTGGAACATCAAAATTCTTTATGGGCTATGAATAGAAAAATAAATTATTTGCTGTTTATAAATAAAATCACAGTGTTGCATACTCTGTTTTAAAACTCTAGAAATGCATTCAAACCAAATTTCCCTGCCTTAGGGAAACAAATCTTGTCATTTTTTCCCTTTGAAAGAGAATGGCTATCATTTTGCAATTCAAGTAGGTCATTGAATGATATCAACTTACAAAAAGATGACCAGCCTGACAATTTGGCCTTTCAGACTGAAGAGGCCATTTTTGTCCATTTCTTCTTACATCGATATGTGCAGATATCTGAACATTATAAATATTTATGTATCTAATTATTTATATGTAAGAATCTTTCAACGCAAAAACTCATGGATAATATTTAAAATTTTTTCCCACTTTTAAAGATAAGAACAATTTGAGAGACTTTTGAGATTGAATGATTGTTATGTATTCAATAATTACTTAATCATAGAATTCTGTTACTATTAACCCGTTAACGCCCAAAATAATTTAAAACATAGATTTCAATAAATTCTATAAAATTATTTTTAATATACAGATATTAGGACAAATGTGCGAAGTAAAATTAAATTTTGGTGAATTTTTTTTCTTTAGTGAAAACATATGAAAAACAGACAGAAAATCATTTTAAAAATATTTCTTGACATTAATATTGAAGATTTTTAAGATATAGTTAAATACCAAAAAAAAATACCCAAAATTAAATGAAAAAATTTCAAAATGCCAACACATAGACTTCAAATTCTCTCTAACTGAGGTATATGTCAGTGGAAAATTGATTTGGAGTTTGAGAATAACTACTAACTTCATAGACAAATAATAAAACAACAATGTATATTTCAGCAACGGATTCCGAGACTACCACCGTTGGTCGATTTCTCACCAGAAAGGGGTGTCAGGCAATGAGTCATATGAGCGCCTTTCCGGCGTTCCTTGGGGCCGCGGTGGCCTAGTGGCAAGGTCTCGACCTCGGGACCGGAGGGCCGCAGGCCCGAAACCCGATTCCACTGAAGATCCGCCGTGTATGGGGCCTGTTGCACGCTAAATCATACGTAGTGGCCAAACGCCCTCCCGTTGGTGTGGCGCGGAAGTTTGAAGAGGGGGTGCCAGCTCAGGCGTTGTCCTCGTCATCTGACCGCGGTTCAAAAGTACGAGGTCCGTCCCTAAATAGCCCTCGTGTTGCTTCAAAACGGGACGTTAATATAACCTAACCTAACCGGCGTTCCTTGTTAGATAACGTTTCGTTAAATGTAAACATCACCCTTCCATTCTTCACTTTCTCCCTTATTTGATTAAAATAACTCCGTCGAACGCATGCGCAAAAATGCGGAGGGTTTCCGAATCCGTTGCTTATAATAACGCAAGTGGTTTAACCATGGTAGTGAAATGTAACTGTCCCATAAATAGGCCGCTGTGTACTAACGGCATACATGCAGCAATGTATAAAGATAAGTACTGATAGTCTCTTTTTCAGTCATACATTTCACGTAAAACTGTGCATCGGCACTTTATAATAATAATAATGGTGCAAATAGACTTTGCTTTAGCTGATGACAGAAGATTATTTTTTGGCCTGGAAACCATTTGAAAAGATGGTGCCTTTCTGGAAATATTTTTAAGTGTAAATTGTATACGGAAATGGAATTTTTCAATGCGTTTGAGGTTTTCAGATTCCATTAAAAAATATTTCATATAGAGCGTGGCATAAAAAAAAACTGCGAAAAGCCGCTTTGATTTTCATTCTGAGCATGCTAATCATGTAACATGAACCATGCAATGCGTGAATTTATGGTTGTATACATATATATAGTTCACGCTTATCAGCAAAAATGAAAACTAGCAAAAAATATGTAAAATGAAATTTTAGAAATAAGCCAGATTTATATTTTGATTAATGCAAATTTTTCCTTCACACAACAACATTCAACATTTATTTTTATGGGCATTCTTTTCTCATTTTTGGGCTTTCAGTAATATTTTTCAAAGTAAATACAGGAGAAAAAAATTATGCAAAGTTGAAACATAAGTAACAATAAAGATAACAAAAAATGAAAATAAAAGCTTTTAGAATAAATTCATTTATGAAAAATATGTTTTCGCCGGTGCGATGTTACTTGCTTTATCTGAATAATTTGAATATATTTTTCACGGCTTGGGGATGAAAAACCACTAGATTATTTCTTGTGAAATAGGCAAGCATATTTCCTTCATTCGAGTGTGATTGTATTTATTAGTTGCTAATAGCGGAAACGATATAAATTCTTACTTGAATTTTTCTTGATTTCTAATTACTTAAAATGCAATGCCAGTCCATTATATGACTGAAAAATAAAGGACTTCATTTCAACTTGAGTTTAAAATTATATCATCATCAGTGAACAAATCTATTTTGGTTTTATATAATGTTTCATTCAAAGTTTGAAAACTGCAGCTTTTGTGAATAGATATAAATTTATTGTAAACAAAAGGATTCCAGTTTCACAATTATTAGAGTAAAATTTTAATGCTAAAAGAAACGTAACATTCAGTAACTTATTATTTGAAACGGCAATTTAAACTTAAAACAAAAAGTGAAAAAGCTCGCTATAAAATCGTTTCCACAGGAACTATTCATAAGAATTATTAATCTAGAGATGAGAAATTTAAGTGCCAGAAAAATTTGCTTACCGTTTATACTACACTAAAATTCATAATATATTCTTGCAAAAGGCAGGCTGGAAACATGGATTTAGTCATTTCTTTGATGTCAGTATAAGTGAATGAAAGTTTCCAGAAAAAGAAATTGTAAAAGCTGAATTGTGCTTTCAGTGCTTCTTCGAAAATGAATTTTTAGGAGACAAAGTAATTCAAGACACCAACAAATATTATAGGAAAAAAAATGTTAAGAATGTTAATGATAATAAAAGAAATGTTTTCAATGCTTCTTCGAAAATGAATTTTTAGGATACAAAGTAATTTTAGACGCCAACAAATATTATTTTTCACGCAAAATTTTACATTTTGCATCTATTTGAATCTTTTTTATTATTCATTAATTCAAAGTACATGATGCCTTTTTTCTTTCAATTCTGAAGTTGAAGTTTAGGCCAAATTATTTTTATCGTTCTATCCGGGGCATCTAATCTGTGAAATGAAGCTCTCATATTCTTTTGTGCCCAAGGTTTTACCGAGAAAGGTTTGGGACGTCTAGTAGTTTCTTGGCTCCCTACCACTCACACAAGGGTATGGTGGTTTTTTTCTCTAGTGCTCTTTTGATGTACGTGAGGGGCACGTTAATCTGGTAGATGAGTTGCGCTGATTACGTTTGTATTATTAATTTCCCAAATTTTTCTCAATATTTCCTTTCATATGCCTACAAAAGTTCGTATACCTGTTTCCCAACCGCTAATTTAAAGATACTGATCGGTATATCCAATATAGTGTTTCAAAAATATCGATTAATTTCAGGCTCTCATCGACAACAGTTGATATTGCTTTTGAACCTTACGAGAAAAAAAACATTAACTCCCTCCTGAATTCCTGGACATTTTGTTAGTTGAAATTGCAAGGAAATATTAAAAAAGTTGTTTAAAAACGCAAATATAGCTTTTGACCGAATTGTTCAGCTTTTTAAGCTTTTCCTTAAGCCTAAGCAAAAATTTAAATTAATTTCCCAGACGAGTTGCGAACGTGTTAATGTTTGTATTTCTCCCGACCGATGGTTAAACTATTTTATTGGAAAACAGAAATTGAATAATCAATAGTTTCTTAGAATGCAAACTCTTAAACATCAAAAGAATTTTGAGCAATTTTACGACATTTTATTGCCAGCGAAAGAAAATGACGTAAATTCATTTCATCACTCATTTTCAGCTTCAATGACTAAATTCGTGTTTGAATTTGCTAAAACAATTATATTGTTTCAGTGATGGAAATTCGCTTCCCAGCAATGCAAGTCTTATGGTTGGGAAGAGAGTTTTACAAGGTGAAGCATGGAGTGACCTCAGCGACTCTCGTGGCACGCATGACCTTGGCGACCATTTTGGCGACTTGGCGACAAATTTGGTGACCTTGGCGACAAATTTGGTGACCTTGGCGACAGATTTGGTGACCTTGGCGACAAATAGATTATTCCCGAAAATGCAACCCTTTTCTCGATATTTCTATTAGGGGCCGAGATCTAGGTTTTTCCTGAAAATTCTATGTGACGTCACGGCCTATCGGGGAGAGTATATAAGACCGCGTTTGCATCACGGTAGGGTCTTTTGATCGACTGGTTACTTCGCTTTGAAGCGTGAACGTCTTCGGAGTTCTATCCGCTGTGTGAGCTAATCAGCTGGTGAGCTTAGCTGTTATTGTCGTTACTAGTTATTTGCTGACTGTTTGTGTTGTTAGATATCAAAGTGCAGAACTGTCATTACCTGTGAATTGTTGTCCATTTACATTGGTAATCTGTGCAAGGACTATTGTTTCCTGTACCTGTGCTACGTGTTTTCCTGCATATTTTATAAATAAACCTTCATTCTCCATTATCCTGCGTGTTGGACTGTTTACATCGTACACCCACGGTAAGATTTTGTGCAACAATATATATGTGAGGTATTTTTTCGCGCGTTAAGTAGGGTTTACATGAGGACAATAAGTTCACGCATGCTCGATGAGAGAAAAAGAGGCGACAACAGCAAGTAGTTGTCCCGTTGGCATAAAAACCAATCCCACTATAGGCGCCTATGGGAATGTCTTACAACGCCAAGTTGATCATTGTGCCCGCTAGGGTTTCCGTGATTACTTTGATTGGCGCGAAGCTGATTTTTTCTTCATCGTGTTTTGAAAACCTTCCATCTTTATTTACAATTAACAACTAATAATAAATTATTTTCAACTTTAAGACACTCAAGAAGAAATTTATTCTACTTTAAGTCACACACTTACACACACAAAAAAACCCCTATAAAGTAGAAATGTTTACATCCTTATAACAGATTGCATCTCTCGGTCGTCGTTGAAATAGAAAAACTTTACAAAGCATTTCTCGCCAAATAAAGCGAAATATCTCCAAATATTGGCATCGAAAACACTCTCCATAGGCGTCTATAGTGGGATTGGTTTTTATGCGTCCCGTTGGGAGAAGAACTTGTTATTGTCCATTCTTTCTGTGCACGCTTGATCTTTTTTCCGCGCATGCGTGAACTTACTGTCGAGACAATATTGGTCTCGTATAAACCATGTTTTAAGAAGAACATTCATGACAATACGTGCAAGTAATACGAAGATAAAAAGTATTTTCAAATTCTTAATGCCAATTTTATCATGCGCCGTAATGATTTTGGGTACAACGTTCATTACTTTTTGGTGCGTAACCAGCTAAAGATGAAATCCGTGACTTGTAATAAAACTGGAAACAAGTGCTTATCATCAATACATTGGCGCTTTGTATTTATATAATACTTATTTTTATATTCGATTTGATTTTTTTCTGGTTATATTTTTGAGATTTCCAAGATTTTTAGGTTTATTAAAATATATTCTCAAAAATCATACGTAGGAAAATTTTTCTTTGGAAATTTCTGTTTTAAAAATCAGTTCATTAATTAAAACGATTCAGTTTTCAGCAGTTAAATTAGTCAGAAAATGATAACCACCCAATAACTATTCAACAAATAAAATATTTCGGCAGATAAATACCCAAAAAATAAAATATTTCGGCAAAAAATAGAAAATACAGTGAATCAAGCAGTAAATGTTAGAAAACAGTAATTTCTTTTCCAATGCTAAGAAACACTAACTGAAAATGAATTAAAAGGCTTTCAAAATGACTGAAAAAGCTGCTTTTGCAATCGAAAATAATTTTAAACGAGTGCATTTCGTAAAAAATAACCTGCTCTTGCTTTTATATAAGAAATTTGGAGAATCATGTTTTTCAGATACGTTAGATAAATAGAATGAATTTTGCATCCTTTTTGTCAGTGCATGATGTCACATAAGTTAAAGATGAACGAGACATATCTCTATTCTGTGTAACGACTCAATATCATAACATGAAAATAGAGGCTGCTTTTAAGAACGTTCTTCAAATATTTATTTCCATTGCTTTCAAAATCATCAGGGATTGAAGAAAATAATTTGATATTATTCCTCGCATTTTTCATTCGTTTTCCTGTCTCAGGTTCACGTGGATATATATATATATATAAACCAAAATATAACTTTTTATATATAAACGTACAAAAACAGAGTAATATATATGTTAAAGGAAACGGCATCGAATTCTCGGTACTTTATGTGAGCATCTTCGCCCTGAAGTGTCCTATGATAAAAATATTTGTAAATTCTTGTGTCAATATAGGCATATTATTTTGAAGGAATCGCACTCCAGTGTCTGGAATTGTTCTCGTCTCTCATTTTTTTTTTATTTTTGGCAATTCGTTTGCAGAACAATTTGAAGAGGTTTCTGCGAAATCGTATCGTATTACTATAAAATATTTAGCTTTTATTATTTATTAGTAGTAGAGTTCTGGGAATAGAGTGTGGGTTGATAAACCAAGAAATGAAATGTTTACGGAATATATGAAGCTGACTTTTTCTGTCAAATACCAATGTCATCTGCTGCTATGTTGCAAATTAAACTACAACCTGTCCTAAAAATACAGACGCAGATCGCAAACAGAATTCCAAACTAATGTACGATTTATGTTTCTTAGAAATGATCCAGTTACCTTTTATTCATTGATTTATTCGGATTTTTTGTAAAAAGCTAGAGGTCATAGCTAAAAATGATATAAAAATTCAGAAACTTGAAAACTTGCTTTTCCCCTAAATATAGAAATCGTCTTATTTTAAATGCAAAATTTTATTTAATTATTATTTGCTCTTTAAAATAATTATTTTTCACTGACTGTTACTTGCTAACAGTTCTAATTAATTATCTCAAGATTTTTGTCACTTTTATAGGACTAAATAAGTGTTTGGCATATTTTAGCATTACTTCTTGGCCATTTTTGTTATTTTAAACCTTTATTTAGGGAATATATAATTGTGCAGAAAAGGTGATTAATTGTATAATAATAGAAGGTCTGGTAGACAAAAGAAACACATCTGTGAGCTTTAAATATGGAATCCATAAAAAATACAAAATACAACATAAACATAATACATAAAAAATACAACACTGCGGCCAATTGCATTGAAAAATTTGAATATTTACAAACAAGATTCATAGAAGAATACCGGATACATTTTATTGTTCTCTTGCGTACGTGAACCGGGAAATTTTTTTAAACTTATAAAATCGTCAGCGGCTTCGCTTGCAGTAAAGCCGGTAACTAGTAGCTTCGCTTCTTCATTGAATGTTAGGAATCTAGGTTTTTTTTTATTCCAAAAGCGAGAATTTGATTTATTTTTATTAATAAATAGAAATTAAAAAAGCCTCTGATTAATTTAAATTGAATTTGTATTTTTATTAAAAAATTAATGTGTTTAGTCATGGTTTACTTTTATTTATGTATTACCTAATAATATATTGCTTTATAAACATATATAACTTAACTTCGGGCTTTAACTGACTAGGATTGGTTAGCGCTGGGAAATCTTCGGGCTTTAGCCGCAAAGCTTTGGCCATCCCCACTTTAACCGGTTTAACCTAGATTTACCTTTCATTCTTGCTTTAGCAGTGACATATATATATATATATATATATATATATATATATATATATATATATA
>BGPR01001372.1:249975-265480 GCA_013235015.1 Araneus ventricosus
TCTATTTTTATTTGTTCTAGTTTTCTTAGAGGGGATGACGGCAATTTTAACGATTTCGTTTGTCGTTAGCAGAAAAGTTATCAAATTAATATCAGCTTCCCTTCCTGACGAGCGGCTCGATATGATATTTTTTCAATTTTATTTTTGGTTTTTGTCTACTTTCACATTTTATCTTGACTGTTTCTGAGCTTTTGCTCTGTGTTTCTAGTTTGTTTTGATATACATAATGCAACAATTTTTTAAGTCAAAGACGGGAGTGCAACTCCGTTTTCTTTCAAGCATTAGCTGATAAACCGTTCAAAAGTCGAATAAATGGTCATCAAAAAGATTAATCTCGTTATATACAACTGAACGAAGCATTTGTATATATATATATATATATATATATATAACAAATAAGAAACAAACATAGCATAAATGTAAAAGCAACATATACAACAAAAACATTCATAAAACAAAATGTCAAGAAAAAAAATCTGCGGTAAGAAAAAGCCGAAAGTTCTTAAAGAGAGAAAATAAACAAAAGTGGAATATATATATAAAAGGGGAAGATAAAATAATATGGAAATATATAACACAAGCGCAACGAATGCGCAAAAATGCTGCAATTCAAGAAGATTTGTGGAAAATATATCAATGTCATGAAAGTCAAAAACTGTTGAAATAAAATGGAGAGACTGTAGTAAATCGGTAAAAGCGTATAGATGCTCATCAGGGTAAGTAAAATCTATACGAACCGTTAAAAAATTAGTAAAATCATAATGTTTTCTGCGAACAGTGCTGGCATATAGCTGAAAACACTGTCCTTTACCCCGAACATTATGATAAACCAAGAATCTGAATGAAATACAAATAAAAGAAATGAATTTACGAACCTAACCCTTCAGTTATTTCCTTTGTCACGTCTTCCGTTAGCAGCATCTCTCAGTTTTAGGTTCGTAAATTCATTTCTTTTATTTGTATTTCATTCAAATTCTTGGTTTATCATAATGTTCGGGGTAAAAAGGTTTTCGCTATATACCAATTAGCACTGTTCGCAATGATTTCTAATTTTTAACAGTTTCGTATAGATTTTACTTACCCTGATGAGCATCTATACACGCTTTTACCGATTTACCACAGTCTCTCCATTTTATTTCAACATTTTTTTGTTTTCATGACGATATATATATATATATATATATATATATATATATATATATACATGCTAATTTGTAAGCTTTCTTAACCACGTTATCGGGAGTAACCTGTTTTATTTTTCAAGCATTAGCTGGATAAACCGTTCAAATGAATAATGGTCATCAAAAGATTCATCTCGTTATTGGAGTAAACCTCTCTTAAAGTACGAATAACCTGCAGATTTTCTTGGGATGAGGGTGGTAACGTCATCTCTTCGAAACCGATCACTACAAGCGAATTGTCAATCACTTGAACCGACGGACTTTCTACGTGTTAAGATACGCGAGATTCGTTCCAAGATGTTTTGATCAGTACAATCGACTGATCGTTGCATTTCTGATTACTACAAGCAAATGGCCAAACGTTCTTGGTCTTTTGCTGTGGAGAACTGAATTCTGAGGATCATCATGAAATATTAAAGTATAATTTGATTCCAGTACTGGGCTTACTTGGAGAACTCGATTGTATTTTTTGACAAGACGAAGCATTGTTTCATACTCCAACCACGACAAAAACGATGAATTACTGTGTAACGTCTTGCATTTAATTTTAAAGAACATTCACAGATAAGTTAATTTTAAATTAATTTATTGAGATTTCACATCTGGAGTAAATATATAAATTTATAAAAAAAACATGAAATATCTTGATTAATAATGAAATAATAAAGTAAGCCCCAAGGCGGGGTGTCCCTTCACTGGTAAAAGAATCAGCGGGCTTCTATAAAATGTCCAATTTGGACCTCCGTGGAATACGACCAACCAGTTTGGCTGTCGGGATTTCATCTCCTCTTTAGTTGTTCAGTTCCGACCTTATATCTCATTAGTGAAGAAAATTCCCTTGTGTTCTCACGGGAACACACTTGTCTGGACAAATAAACACCTGTTCAGGAATGTTGCCAAATTCCGTGTAATAGGTAGATGGAACCTCTACACCGAGCGCCAAAGTTCTGTAATGAAAGTCAGTAGCCCGTCAATAGAGGGGTGAGGATTTCAGGTGGATGAAGAAACCGTCAGCATGAAAGGTAAGGGCAGGTGTCCATTGTTCAGGTTCAGATGAATCTCAAAGTGACCAGGACCCTGAAAATGCACACACCTAGTCCTAAATCAATGTCAGCTGTCGGAAGGGGCACACATCGAACTGGAATATTTCCAATGTTAAGTGCACTTAGTCTAGACCATGATCCTACAGATAATATGCGGGGAAAGTTAACACGAAATATTTATGCAAATGGAAGCCACTATTTGTCAACAAAGTAGCCTACAACAGTAATTGAATAAGCATGGTCTGAACTGACCCCATTGCTCACTGGAAACTTAGTCGTTTCAGAGGAAAATTGAATATTTGAAGTGACAAAGAGTAATGGAAACAGTACTAAGCATTAGTATTTTTGAGTGTTAATTTTCAGTGTTCATAATTTTAAAATTCATCCGTAAAACATTTTAGTGTCTATAATTATGGGACACCCTATTTGGTGATTTGTTAAAAAGTAAATAATGCATTTTTGAATTTTTCTGTAAATTAACCCTAAATGATATTTCCTATAAGATGTTTAATCAAATAATAGAACAAGCGAAAGTTGGGGTGTATCCTACATCGGTGGTCGACTCTAGAGTGCGAGGACTACTGGAAGGTACGTTCCACAAGTTACTTACAACTGGAATATTTCCAATGTTAAGTGCACTTAGTCCAGACCATGATCCTACAGATAATATGTGGGGAAATCTAACGCGAAATATTTATGAAAATAGAGGCTAATATTTTTCTAGGAAGCAGCTTACAGCAGTAATTGAACAAGCATGGTATGAACTGACCCCATTGTTCACTGGAAACTTAGTCGTTTCAGTGGAAAATTGAATATTTGAAGTGACAAAGAGTAATGGAAACAGTACTAAGCATTAGTATTTGTGAGTGTTAATTTTTAGCGTTCATAATTTTAAAATTCATCCATAAAACATTTTGGTGTCTATAATTATGGGACACCCTATTTTGTGATTTGTTAAAAAGTAAATAATGCATTTTTGAATTTTTCTGTTAATTAACTCTAAATGATATTTCCTATAGGGTGTTTAATCAAATAATAGAACAACCGAAAATTCGGGTGTATCCTACATCGGTGGTCGACTCTAGAGTGCGTGGACTACTGGAAGGTACGTTCCACAAGTTACTTACATGTTCAACTGACTTGTAGAAGACACGAAGGAACCAACGCATATGGAAATAATAAAAATTTAAACTTTAATAAACATAACAAATGTATAAAGGTAAAGTTAACTTAAAGAATCAAGTTCTGAACATGTCGACTCTGAGCACAGATGATTGGTAACTAACTACAGACCATGTAAGCTTTTATATACAGTAGACTCCGCTCAATGTGATCACTTCGGAATCACTAAGAATTTTTTGGTAACATTAACCGATTGATAACAATAACCGAATTAGGTAAAATTAACTATATTTTTATAACATTTACGGGAAAAGAAACAAAAAGAAAAAAACACCTTAGAGCTATCTATAATTTATTTCAAAAATAACAATTAAAAAATCATTAATTGTTGCTCGACGACAATTGGTCCTTAACAGTTAATTTATATATTGTTAGTACTCGTATTGTTTTTTAAAATTAATTAAACGATGCTGCACGCGGCGTTTCAAAATATCAAGTGCTTGCCTCATTTCGGCGTTCATTGGAGGGTTTTCTTCAACACATTCGTCTCCGTCAGAATCATCAGCTTGGGTTTTGCTTACAAATTACTTGTCAAACTTCCAAGTCTGTTAGTGTGGCAGTAACTGCAATGTCCTCTTCAAAGGACATCCACTTCATACTCTTCCTTTTGTATACCTTCAAGAGGTTCAAAGAAAATTACCAACGGTCACATCTCTGCCTGCTAAATGGACGACCTTCAAAGAGAGGCCATGAAAAATAAACCCCAAAATTCTTGGAATGTGTGGGGAAAATATCCCCCAGACGTTTCCTTACAAGTGGAGCGAGAAATTATACTAACGTCAATCGTTAACGCTGGTTGAAAATGAGGGATCGGTTAATTCTCTACTTCAAAACTGATAACATTAAACGATGTAATGATCACACTAAACGATCAATTTTGTGTACATTTGAATACGTTGGTTCGGGACCAGCGGTTTTTGATAATATAAAGAGAATGATAACATTAACCCCGATCACATTTAGTGGAGTTTACTGTATCTCAAATGTGTACAGCGCAGAATGCACAGCGCACGCACGGAGCACTCTTGCCACACCTATTTCTTCTTACATAGCGCACCTCTAAAGAGTAGCTTTGGAGGTCGTAACACCTAGAATTAATGCAAAAAGCAGATGATATCGAAATTGCTGAGTTCTGTACACTTGACAATTCATTTTAATGATGTTAAAATACAAAAACCCGAATAAAATTCAAAATCAAAATACATTATCTTGTAGCGCTTGCGTGCATATTTGAATTTAAATAAAACACCGCTCAGGAATTATTACTTACCCAAACAAATAACCGAAGCTTTTATCATCGTTTCGTAACGCAAAAGCAAAATTGCTTTTTAGAAGATGGAGAACGACAAAGCATAATTAAAATGGTGCATTATCGATGAATTGGAAAGCTCTGTTATCCTTGAGCTAACATTTTAGAAAATTGTTCTTTCGCACATAAGTATTTAGTTTTGCGAAAAATGTTTGCTGTATTAATGGGTAGAAGGTAATGCATTTATTTAAAAAAGAGTAAGTAATTGAGTCATAGTAAAATAAATGCCATGAAAACAAATAGCATGTCTAAAAAGGAATTGTCTTTAATAGATATTAGAGATATTAGTGAAAACCTATTTTCCTTGAATTAATTGGGTTTATTTATATAATTAACCCTCTGAATGCATATCCCGCGATTTCCACGGGTTGGAAGTTTGTCTGTTTTTCGCTGCATCCTGCGATTTTCGCAAGCTAATAGGTTTACTTAATACTTTTAAAATGTTGAATCATATTATACTTATAAAGCCATGCATATAAATAACAATAATCTTGGTTCAACGTTATTTGAACATGTTTTAAAATGTTGCATATAAATAGTATTTCAAAAAAAATATGCAGTCGGAGGGTTTAGAGCTAAATTTCTTCTCAACTCTATGAGAGGATTATTTATTTATTGCACAGAATTGTAACTTTTGCTACAAGCAAAAGATGTGTGAGAATTTTCAATGAACGTGTTAAATAAATATTGCATTCAATGCAATTTAATAAAAAATTATCACATTTAAGCAAAAAAACTTAGCAAGTTTTGTGTAACATCAATGAAACTGGCGGGTGAAATCAACATGTGACAAACATTTCAAGTTTTTCAGTTTGCTTTAAGTTATTGCAAATCAAATTCAAAATTTTGAACCACTATATTTACAGTACACTACACAGCAGTTTATTAGTTTATACCTTCATGAACTTTCAGAGCCTTTAGTGACGTGTATAAATACAAGCGGGTGCTTTAGTTTTTATTTTCTTATTCGAGCTGGAGTATAAGCGCTTATTATTACGCTTTGTTCACAAATCTGCCTAATTTTAATATTTTAATTACGCACGAGGCGATATTAAGGTAGTACAGCATTATAAAGTTTGCAAAATGAGAGTTCGAAAATGGATAAAGGCTTTTTCCGATGAGAAGGAAAATTTCCTCGACTATCTTATGTTTGCTTTTTAACATCATAATATTATAAAGGCTGGATCCTACCTGTAAACTGCGCGATGAGACCTGTACGAGGCAAAAATCGTTCAAAACGTTCAACATGGCAAACCACTGGACCAAGAACTGCCAAATTTGGCGCCCAATTACTTTTTGGATAGGAAGTGCTCACTGAGAAAGTGTTCCTTAAAATTTTATATATGATTATGAATTAATATTTTAATTAAAAATTAATCGAAATATTATTTTTTCTAAATATTTTCGGACATATTACTATACACAATTTGAAGCATATTTTTGAACAATTTTTCAATAATTTTGATCGCTTTAAAAATATTTCTGAGTATATCTTACAACTTTTTTGATAGTTTTAGTTAATCGGACAACGCAGTTTGCTTTTGTTTTATCATCTGGTGTTGGTATGTGAAAATTCTTAGCCGACATGACAAAAACAGAACATCACTATCTTTTTACTATTTACTGTTAATAAGTATTCATTTCAAATAAATATCAGTTGAAGAATGTTCATCACAACTTTCGTGATACTGTGGAGGAAACACTTCAATAAAACCATTTCTGTAATATGGAAATAACTCTTCAGTCAGTAAACGAAATAAAAAACACTCAATAATTTCTTTCGCCACATGAAAATATTTCTTCTGTTTTCTAAGATAACATCTACCGACACAAAGGTAAATACTTTCCAAACGAACGATTTACACAAATACTTTCAAAAAATGAGCAATGATCAAAGCAGAGAAATTCTCCTTTGTACCATTCTTTTGTAGCGCTGTTGTGGCAAGTGACAACACACCAGATACCTAACAGAGGCAATTGGAAATGTTACCCGTTGAGTGGCACTGCTAATTACACGCGAGGTAACAATTCAGCAAAGAAAAACTCAAGTGATCATCAGGTTTCAGCCATTTATTAAGTGAAGTAATTAAAGTGCTCTGTTTGGAAACAGAGAGTTTGAGGCAAGAAAATTCAGGAAAATGTAAGAATGAAAGGATAACGTCGCTTTGTTGATCGAAGGTATTCTTTTAAAGCTGCTTTCTACCATTTGTATGTGTTGCAAGTTCTCTTGCCTCAAATTAACTTCAAAAGCTTGTATTTGAACAGTATCTTTTAACTAAACAACGTTTGTTTGAGAGATACAAGATTTTTCGAGTTGAGTTTAATTTACATTTCACGGTGAAAATGTGTGTTTCTACTATATGGTAATATTTTAATTCATAGTGGTAGAGAAGTAATTTTTATGATAAACCAATAATAGAATTTTTTTACATATTTATATATTTTCAAAACAAAATGATTAACTTTTTATGAAATGCACTTTATAGTAGGAAATAATTAGCTTAAAAAATTGTGAAATCGCTCCAGTCAAGGAAACCTGTTAACCAGATTGGAGAACTAGTTGTCTAGATTGAAGAACAGATGTTTTAGAACTAGATTGAAGGCCAGATTGGGGATCTAGTTGTCTAGATTGAAGAACAGATTTTTTTAGAACTAGATTGAAGGCCAGACTGGGGATCTAGTTGCCTAGATTGAAGAACAGATTTTTTTTCAAGGAAACCGGTTGGCCAGATTGGAGAAATGGTTGTCTAGATTGAAGAACAGATTTTTTTTCAAGGAAACCGGTTGGCCAGATTGGAGAATAGATTGTCTAATTTGAAAAGAACAGATTTTTTAGAACTAGATTGAAGGCCAGATTGGGGATCTGGTTGCCTAGCTTAAAGAACAGATTTTTTAGAACTAGATTGAAGGCCAGATTGGGGATCTGGTTGCCTAGATTGAAGAACAGATTTTTTTCAAGGAAACCGGCTGGCCAGATTGGAGAACTGGTTGCCTAGATTGAAGAACAGATTTCTTTAAGTAAAATTAAAACCAATACATATTTTTATTTCCAATTCACACCAGTACACAATGCATAAAACAAAGCATGGCATTTTACGCACAGTCACCTATTTCCTGGTCTCTCTTTTTTCCCCCACAAATGATTCAGAACTAAGTAGCCTTACTTTTTGTTCTTTTCAACCATCATTTGATGGCTTTAGTGTCCTTTTATTGTTTTCTTTCTTTGACTTGTTCTACTTCCGATCTGTAAGGACTAATAGCGGTGATAACTTCTTCCAGGGAATTTTACATAATTAGGTGAAAATCATTTTATAATTCAAGGTCATCGGTGCTACTAGTCAGGTTCGGAGATTATGAACCTAGAGTTCGTGTGCTCTGTAAAACCCATTCATCAATGCGCGTGTTGTGACAATTGCTTTCTGTGTTATTCCAGTAGTATAAAATAATAATCCCATTTATTTAAACTGTTCAGTTTAGGCAACTGTTTATGGTCCATTCCAGGCAACTTTTGAGCACCAACAAAAATTTCCCCAATCCTAAATTTTAATCAATTTTAATAAATTGAATAAAATAAATTATAGCCGAGAAAGTTTCCTATTTGATAACATAGTAACAAATTTTCCATCTTACTTTAAAACAGCGAAATGGCTTTTTGTCTTTTCTTAAAATAGTTAATGGATAATATCTGAATCTAAAAACTTGCTCTCCAACTGTAAGCAAGTAGAGCTTTCTCTTTTAAATGATTTCGTGCACCCCATTTACATCGCTACAATCAAATTTTCATATTTTACAGCTCAAATATTTAATAAAATGGAAATCATTAAAGCGGTTCAATCTAGGCTCCGCACAGTGATCCAGGTTCTCTATCTAACGGCACAAAGTTATAGCATCGGAACTAAAACCAGCTGAACCTTAAACTTCGCTCAGTTTCAAGGAAATGGACTTCAATTGTATCCCTTGAAGTTTCATAACAATCGGCTGGGTATTTCTTGATTTGTATGAATTAATTTAATTAATTCCTTTCCTTTGTTCTCTCTGAACGAAACTGTTGTAATCTTCTCAAAAGTTAATAATAGATGTATAAAACATTAAAAAAAATCTACCGAATGAAGGAAATATTTAAAAAATAAAATTTGTGAAATTTTAGTGAAGTCTGATATGAAATTATTTTATTTTTAACCATTTGTATAATACAATGTACTTTGGAAGATAAATGTAAATGCCTCTCAAGACGTTTAAAAAATGAAAGAATTTCGTTCATATATTATAAATGTTACATAAATACTACTAAATCTTAAAATAAACATATTTTTAAGACGCAAATTACCGTAGCCTTCACAAAACTGTGTTCGAAAAATATTTCCCAACTTTAGCCTTCCCCCAAATCTCGTAAGACTAAGTGTTTATTGAAAAAATTAATGGCTCCTCGTTGTTGACCTCGAAATTTTGACTTTTGTCGCACTACAACCGAAAGTGGACCACTGTGCGCAGGTTCAAATTCGGACACTCTGTCTCCTATATTATTGTCTACCCCCATGGGGGGCACCGCGAGTGCACGGATGAGAGGCTGCCGTATAAGTAAGCTACTCTCGCCAATCCGATGGTAAAATTATGGTGGTGTGTCTCTTAGGGCCCAAATCCGAAAACAGGTCGTACCCCAGAAAATAAACCCATTTGCCGATATCGAAATTTTGTCTTTTGTCGTATTCCAACCGAAAGTGGACCACTGTGCGCCGATTCAAATTCGGAGACTCTCTCTCCTATATTCTTGTCTACCCCCATCGGGGGGGGGGGGACAGCGAGTTCACGGATGAGATGCTGCCGTATAAGTAAGCTACTCTCGCCAATCTGATGGTACAACAATGGTGGTGTGTCTCTTACGGCCCATCTACGAAGACAGGTCGTATCCCGGTAAAACGGAAGTTGTTGCATGAGCCGCTCGTATTGGGAGCTGTTATGCTGGAACCACACAGTGCCTGTCTATGCTGTCGTGGCGGCTGGTCTTTCATCTTTTAACCGGATGCTACGGCAGGGAGGGGTGATGTTCTTTGTGGCTATATTCTTGTCTACTACATGCGCTTCTCCAGAAACTATGATTTTCCTTAAATGATGTAGGATGTAAAATGTGGACATATTAACATCATCTATGTCTATATTTTACCGCAAATTCCAGGGAAACTTTGAAACGTTGTTATACAATAGGTGAAGAACGAAAATAACATTTTTGATATGCAATTTCTCTTTGATAAAAAAGACATTCCAGCGTCTAAGATCATGGTAATACTCATATTACATTCTGTAAGATTTCTCTTTTAAAGCAGACTATAACTGCCTTACTGAAGCTATTTTAATTTTTATTTTGTTCTGAAAATTGATACAAGATTATTCATTAATTTTAGATGTTAAATATCTGTTAAATCTCACAAACATTTTATTTCTTAATACTTCTTCTTTTCTGATTTATATATGAAAATCATACTTTTGATAGGAAACAATATATATTTTCTAAATTTTTAAATGACATAAACAAAAAAATGCTCCTGAAATTAAAAATAATAATAAAAATATCAGTTGAATCATTTGCCATTTTAAGATTGAATAAAAGGAACGTCATATTATTATATTTAAATTATATTTCATTATTATCATCAAACATTGTATATGATAGCATTTAATATTCTGTTGTCTAAAATTCACATAAAAATGTTAAGTTTTCGAATTATTAATGAAATTAAACAGCTAAAATGAAACAGAAAAATACATTGACTGTTTTGCATTCCAAATGATCTCTTTTAACAAAAATATAAACTAATTAAAGAACTTGATTCAGTCCTTTTATACGAGCATTATCTTCTTCATTATAAATAAATACTTTCATTTTTAAGCAAAATTATATTAAAGATTTATCAAGGGAAAAATGAAGATTGACAGAAAGGCGATCTTCTAAAATCCCTGAAAGATACTAAGCTTTCTCAATATTTCGATAATGGGTCCTTTAAATTATACTGACAAGGTCATTTTTGCTTTTTCCAAAAAGCGAATGGATGCTCAAAAACAATTTTTCCTTTGCCTTACTAAAAGATGAAAACGGTTCTTTAATTTTTCTTGTCAAACGATAAAATTGACAGAAAAATAACCTACCTTCAATGAGATGACTGAATGGTTAATCAGTTCTTTTACGAGGCTTTTAATTAAAACTTTTAAAGTTCGAAGAACACATTTTAAGGATATTTACTTTAGCCACACAAGAGATTGTAGGTTCGTTTTTTGCTTACTCCCTTCTGGTCATTCATCATTGTTGCCTGTAACATTATTTATGTTATGAAGTTTAAAATGAAAACAGTAATTTTATGTTAACAGTAAATTTAAATGAAGGTATTCTTCATTTTTTGGGAGAACTTGTTTTACATATTTTTTGAGAAATATTCGAAAGGTTTTGAAACATTTTAATAGGTAACATAATGACAGGATTTGTGAAGCATTTTTTTAAATACCAGAAAGTCAAGTTTAAAAAGGAAAGAAATAGTTTCTCTTTACTTTCTGATTTTACCGAAATGTAACTGATAATCATTTTGGAAGTCTTAAGGGGAAATTAAGTTTTTTATTTTCCGCAAATGCTTGGTTATTTAGAATAAAAAAAATTTCATTTAAAAAAATGAGAATTGTAAATTTATTGTATTACGAGTTTTCGTAATATAAAAAACTTTGGCATCCAAAATAAAATATATAATTGAGAAAATATATAATAAAAAGACTTAGATAATAGATGGAAAAGTTTTGTCTAATGGCTTCATAACTACAGCCGTGACTCTTCAAAATAGCCCAAGCCATAAAAGCCCCGACAAAACAGCCACGACAAAACAGCCACGACAAAATACACCCGAAAAAACAGCCACGACAAAATAGACCCGACAAAATAATGTTTTTTTTAATGTCTTTCAGCATTTGAATTTCGGTTAATTGTCTTGAGCTATTTTGTCGGGGTTCTTATAGCGTGGACTATATAAATTTAAGAAAATATGTAATAAAAAGACTTTGATTAGGTTTAGGAGCGTTTTGTCTAATGGCTTCATAATTACAGCCGTGACCCTTCAAAATAGCCCGTACCGAAATAGCTCCGACAAAATAATGTTTTTTCATGTCTTTCAGTATTTGAATTTCGGTTATTTTGTCAGGGCTATTTTTTCGGGGCTATTTTGTCTTGGGCTGTTCTGTCGGGGTTCTTATGGCTTGGACTGTTTCGCAGGGGTACCAACTAGCGCATATCATGAAACTCAAGTTAATCGAAGACTCGTGAACTATGCAAATCTTATTCATATTTAAACCGTCAGGGTCAAAAATCCTCCCGCTGGTGTGCCTTGTAAGTTTGGAGAGGGGTATTAGCCGTAGTTATTGCCTTTCTTACCTGACCACAATTAGAAATTATGTGCCCATAACTGTGCAATCTTCCAAATGGGAAATTAATAAATTAACTAAAATATTCAGATATTTAGAGTCCTATATCGAAATAGTTCTACTTTAAATGGTCTACAATATCCCGAAGTGAATTTTGAGTATATCTGAAAGGTAATACTCAAAATTTCAAATAGGGCACTGTTCAAAAAAATTAATTAATACATTTGTAAAAGATAAAAAGATTTAGAAATTACTTAATAAATTCAGCTTTTTCTGTGCTCCCAAATGCTTGTATAAAAAATTATGTAAAATGTTTTTTTTTATTTCAAAAATTAACTTGCTGTAGGAAAGGAGTTCAAAATATCATCAAATATTTCTTGGAAAGAGGTCTTAAGTAAAGAAAGTTTAAGTTTTCTGTATTTTTCTACATAATATATAAATGCAATAAAAATGATGCATATAAGTAAACTATATTTTCAGAGATTATTAAATTCAAAATCCCATATTTTCTGATGCATATATGAAAAGCAGGCACGTGAAGATACGCAATTCAATCGTAAATATATTCTTTGATTAAATTGATCTGAAATGAAATTAAGGATATAAGAAAGTAATTGAAATTCATTTCTACGAATATTCAGACCTCTGCATTTTTCTGTTACTGTTAATCAGCATTTTCCAAAACTAAAAGAATTACTCGATTGATTTCATATTTCGTGAAATTTCTTTTGTTCCCCTGATTTTCTTTCAATTCAGCGAGTTGGCTATTTATAAACGAATTTAATTTTATTCAACGATATCAAGTCAATAACAAAGTGAAACGAAAGAGAAAAATCTATAAAAATAATTTTTAGTGAACGGAAAAAATCTCTATGAAATTCACTAAATAAAAATTTATTGAATTTTAATGATTTTGATGTCAGTTTTTATCATTTAATGTCTATTTTCAAGTTACAGCGATATTTGAGCAAACACTCAATATTCTCACTTTTTGTTTTATGTAGCATAACATCATGTGACAGTGATATTTTGCTGCGAAAACTGAGTTTACAAGCATATCTTTCTAATTTCCTAGACTAAAACTCGCTTTACGAAATCCATTACCAATTTGGAATAATAAATCAGAAAATATTTCATCTAAAGTCTTACTATATTACTGGGAACGCTTAGTTTAATGGCTTCATAACTAGGGCATCTTGATTTCGAAACTCAATTTGACCGAAGACTCGTCAGCTATGCTATGTGAAATTTCTTTCGTTCTCCTGATTGTCTTTTAATTCACCGAGAAGACCATTTAAAATTGAATTTTATTTTATTAAACAATAACAATTCTAACTGTAACAAAATCTATAAAAAATAACTTGTAGTAAATAGAAAAAAATCTGTATCCGAGATCCAATAATTTATCGAATTTTAATAAATTTTCATGACAGTTTTTGTCATTTAAAGTTTATTTTCAAGTTATATCGATATTTGAGCAAACTCTCAGTATTCTCACTTTTTGTTTTATATAGCATAACATCATGTGACAATGCTGCGAAAACTGAGTTTACAAGCATATCTTCCTAGTTTTATAGGCTAAAACTCGCGTTACCGAGCTCCATTACCCGTTTGGGGCAATCCATAAGAAAGTATATAATTAAACTTCTTACAATATAACTGGGGACCCTTAGTCTGATGGTTTCATAACTAGACCATCTTGATTTCGAAACTCAATTTAATCGAAGACTCGTCAGTTATGCTATGTGAAATTTCTTTCGTTCTCCTGATTGTCTTTTAATTCACCGAGACGACCATTTAAAATTGAATTTTATTTTATTAAACAATAATAATTCGAACTAATATAATATATGAAAAACTTATAATAAGTAGAAAAATCTGTATCTGAGAACCAATAATTTATAAATTTATCGAATTTTAATGATTTTTAATGACAGTTTTTATAATTTAAAGTTTAATTTGAATTTATTTCTTCTTATAAAGCAAGACTTAGTATTACAAGTTTATATTTATATAGCATAGCATCATGTGACATTGACATTTCGCAGGAACGACTAAGTTTACAACTATCCCAAGTATATCTTTTCTACTTTTATAAGCCAAAACTCGCTTTACAGAGCAGCATTACCGATTTGGCATAAACCTAACAGATTTTTCAGTAATACGATACACTTTCTCCAAAAGCATCTCAGCTTGTTTTGCAAACGCATCGTCCGAAACAAAAACTTAAGAAGGCAAATAAAACTTCAGACACTAGAGTGCGATTTCTTAGAAATAATATGTTTATATTGACGCAAGAAATTCCAAATATTTTTCTCAAAAGACATTTCAGGCAGGAGATACCAGCATAAAGTACCGAGAATGCGATACCGTTTTCTTTAATATATATCCAAGTGAGCTTAAGATACATAAACGAATGGAAAAGTTGGGAGAATATCATATTATTTTTCCAGCGCTGCATGTTTTCTTAGCAGAGGAAATAAATTTTTGAAGAATATCAAAGCCAGCGCCAATTTTTATGCTGATATTGAGTCGGTACTCAAATAAAGTGATGCTCTTTGATCTCTAACTGCAACTGCTATCCCAGCGACATTATGTAGTGACAAATAGGATACAAAATTGTTTCCTTTTTTATTGTAACTGTACGAATCATGCTGTAAATTCATTTTATGGATTAGTATATATTTTCAGAATGTAGGTTCGTTTTTTCACAGTGCATTTTATTTTGAATGACTTTCTATTGCGAAACTCTTTCTTATATGGGGTCCGCGGTGGCGTAGTGATAAGGTCCCGACCTTGGGACCGGAGGGTCGCAGGCCGAAACCCGATGTCACTGAAGATCCGTTGTCTATTGGGCCCTATTGCAGCTAAATCACACGTAGTAGCCAAACGTCCTTCCGTTGGTGTGGCGCAAAAATACCCACACTGGCCCGGCCGCATGTAGGCATACTGTACTCGAGCAGAGCACCATTGTAACTTTGGAGGGCTCTAATTGGACAAGCGAATCTGACGTCACTCTTCTGCACATCGCACCAACAGTGAGACACGCGCATCTTGTTTAAAGCTCTTCCAAAAAAAGAATATGGCCGCCCTTCTAGGAGGACGCCATTTTTCTTGTCTTGACCGAATTGGATCGGCAATTTTTCTAGTCCATCTAATGATGGCAATTTTACTTAATTTTTAAGCAGATTGAAACGAATTTTGGAATGAATATTTTTTTGAACAAGGGGATAACATCCATTGTTGCTAAAAATCCCTAAACCTCGTATCTCTCGGAGATACAATTCAAGTCAAGTCAAGTTCTTCCATATTCTTCTATCCATGAATACACATCGGAAACAATGCTTCGAACGACGGTTTCATCTTCAACGATTTTAACAACTTCGTTTACAAAA
>BGPR01001373.1:0-13351 GCA_013235015.1 Araneus ventricosus
TTTTATCAAAAATATCAGTATTAATTTTTCGATCTATAATTTTTATATCTAAATCGAGAAATTCTGCAAATAATTCATTGTTATTAGTCTTTATTAGTTTTAAATAATCAGGATAGAATCTAATTTTTTGGCTTTAGTTCTAAATCTTTATTGAAGACTATCAAATCATCAATATATCTATACAATAAACAAGCACTATTTAAAATGAAATCTTTCTCATAAAAAATATAGGTATATATTTGTCAAACTATTACAGCAGGCCCTCCATGAAGCAGTCCTTTAATCTGATGGTATAGCTTAATATCAAAAAGGATATAATTTTCTTTCCATACAAAATTAATAAGAATTTCGTAATTATGAATGCTTAAAATCTGTTTTAAATTAAATTCATTTTGAATTTCCCTAGAGTATATACCAAATCACCAATATCAAATTATTTAATAGATCTTGGAAATCAAAAGTCTTTATATTAAAAATGCCAACAACTTTTATTTCATTTACAATTTCAACTCTATTATCGACAATAATTGTATTTTTTGTGTTTTCACAAATTTTCTATAATCCTTTTCAGGTATTTTGGTAGAATTTTGCCTCATTTAGTAATATAAGTATGGCAGCCAGTAGTTACACTTCTAAATTTAATAATATTCTTGTGGAATTGTGGAGTAGAATGATACGCGGGTAGGAAAAAAACATTTATTTTTCTGAACTATATTAATTTTTGAGATTTTTAAGCGTTGTTTTTGATAAACCACTTGTTTTAACCCTCTGAGAGAGGCGATCCCGGGCGATCTAAATATTTCCCCCTAACACCGATAGAGGCCGGTTTGAGGCTGTTGGCTTCATTTGAGGGGAGATAAGGCTCTGAGAAGTTCTTAGGAGATAAGCGAGCTGAGGGTCCAATTGTCCTTGGCAACCACATTCCATTTCCGTGCGTCCTAAGGAAAGGTAATAGCATTTTTGGGGCAAATGACCACCCAGTTTGGGAGAGTCCAATTCTTGTTGCTTTCTCTCAAAAAGTCCCGGATTTAAAAAAGCTAGAAGAAAAAAGTCACTTCGGGATTAAAGAGTTAAGTAAAAGAAGCTGTTGGGGCATATTGATACAATAGACTCCGGGGTACCACAGACCCTTTCTACATGCGATGAACTTGTGATTTATCTATTCTGAAACCATTATACTACTCTGTATAAATATTGTATTAAAGAGATTGATAATTAAATTACATATTAATACGAAATACCTGCTTTATGATTTTATCCCTAAGTTTTCACGAAAACTCTGCGGTTTAGACCGAACTGCGCTTTTCTTATGCTGTATTTAGAGTAGCTTTTGATGGCGCCATCTATTGCGAGTATATAGAAATACATTTCTCGTATGCGAAGTGAAATATTATTTACTACAAATGCTCATATTCCCGGTAATATTCAAATTTTTGAATTGAAATTCGAACACAATGTTTCTTTCACGTATTGTCAAGTATTCTGTAAGTTTCGTACAATTTGAAAGAATACTCTTCATGTTATAATAAAAAAAAACATGCAGAGTTTGAAATTTTCAATTTAATACCGATTTTTACTTATATTCTGATAAATATTTTTATTGTCTCACTTTGGGTCCTAGTAATACTCCTCAAGCTCTTGAAAAGGACACCAGAATCAACCTCCTAGCTAAACGCGTTTCCACGCTACACTTATTTATAAGCTTACATAGAGCTAATTTATAACAATCATGCGCATGCGCCTACACTGATAAGATGGCGTCATAAGCAAGAGAAATACTATGCGACAAACTCTTATAGATATTATCTGTCCGTTGTGGGGTCAAGCATTCTTTTCTCTTTATTAGTCTCTTAGTTATTAGCGATTCAAATCTGACGGTATTTTGTCACACATGAAAGTTCCACCGACTATCACTGTAACGAGCGGAAAGTCGTTTTCATTTTAAAATAAATAGCGATTTCTATGAACTGTTTTCAGTTTGCACCTCTTGGCATCTAAGTGTATGTGGCCGATCATTATCAATTACAGGCAATCTATGGAAACAAAGCTTCACTGTTTATCGAACGGGGTAACGCGGATTGCAAGAGTAGCTTATCTCTAATGAAACTTCAATTAGTTTAACCCTTGTATTCTGAAATGGAAAATTATGCACCTGCTGCAGGATCAAAACCTTAATCCACGGTGAAGTTCTGACCAATAATATGAGCCTGTGATGAAAACACTTCTTCAATCCATAGTGCTTGTTAATGCATAGATAGCTAAATGTTTTGAATAAAAACTAAGAAATATTTCTTGAAAACACAGTCTAAATATTTTCAATTTATTTCTTCTGTATTCGAAACCATCTAACCGTATCCAATTATCCTTATAATCAAGAATTCATTGGTCACTGCAACAGTCATCTCTTATTTTATTTCTATTTGCTTTGAACTTCTGTTAAATACATTAATTTATCAATCCCACGGGTAATTTCCATCTCAATGATGATCTAAACTTGATTTCTTCCGTGACATTTAGTTTCTCATAATAGTTTACTTCATACTAGACCACGTGAAATTCGGTTTAATCCCTTCATCTAAACACTCATTCAAAATCATATAAGGTGGGTCTTTTGCTGAATAATTTCAACTAAGGGATTGGCTCAATAACTTATAAAACTGAAATAAATCACTTGCGGCACTTCAATTAGCCATTTTGTTTTTAATTGAACTATTTTAACACAAACTAAATATTAAAATGATAAATGATTTTTATATATATATTACTACAAATAGCAGTTACAATTGATATAATTTAACAAAAGATATTAAAAATTAAAAATTTATTTAACTTTTGTATTACATAGAATGGAGCGTATGCAGCAACTTCCAATAAAATACAAATACAGATAATAGAATACAAAAAAAATAAAAAAATATAGAAGAAACAGAAGAAGTAAACAATAGCGATAACGATACACCTTTTTGAGCGCCCAACTCAGTAGCATCCAGTGATTGCATCTACAATATTGTCCTACAATTAACCAAAAAATCGTGCTCTAATAATTAAAATAATTAAAACACATGAAAGAAAACACTTAGAACATAAAAGAAAAACAATTAAAAAGGAAGAAATGGAAGAGAACTCGAATGGTAAACTTTTTCGAAGACCACTCGCCATTGGAGTTCTAATATGGAAAATTTTTATGCTATTGTTTACTTCTTCTGTTTCTTCCATATTTTTTCTTTTTTTGAATTCTATTATTACAAATAGATTTGAAAAACACTAAAAAAATTCTTTTTATGGTTGTTAATTATGCTCTTCAACTATTCTTACATAGTACTAATGTTTTATTTTTCAGAAAATTAAGCTCATAAAAAAGCACGAAATTTTAAATTATGATTTAATTTGTTTTATATGTAAAATAAATCAAATGAAAATTACGTGATTTGTTTTATTTTTATGCATAAAATAAATATATTGTAATAAGTAATAATCAATGATTTTGTAATTTGGACTAATATTAATTTCTCTAAGCATATTTATGATGTTTAAAATGAAAAAAGTAGACTAATTATATTGTTGCATTTATTGAAACGGAATAACAAAAAATACTTTTAATTTCCTTTACAAGTTGTCAATGGCTTATAAATATCGGTGTCATTTTTCTAAGCATATTTTATTATGATTTTTGAAATTTAAATATTCATGAATATGCTTTTTTTCTCTCTAATATAAATTATTTTTTCAATTCAGACAAGAGTTCTTTAAGCCCTAAAAAAAATTGAAGTCAGAAGACAAAATTGTTGCGTATTTTTAATTTCACTTTATTTTGTACAAAAAAACATTGGAAAATTTGCAATAAGACTGCTTTACTAAAATATCTCATATTTCTTTAACATTTATTTAAGTTTTCTTAAGAAATAATAAAGATTTTTATTCAATATTTATTATAGTAGTTTATATTTCTTTTAAAATTTTAAGGATGATTTTGTACGCTTTCTTCAAATTAAAATAGCATAAAAATATTGAAAATTACGTGCGATTATATTTTGACGTTGAAAATGTTGCAGCCTTCAGCCTAATGATTTCAAGCTCTTAAAGTTTTGTAAGACATTGGATAGACAGTTAAACCAGTCATTATATGATTTATTAATAAAGACTTTTTTGGTAAAACATACGCCTTTGTATATATTATTCTGGATCTTTCTCAGGGATTTATATAAATGAGAAACGTTTGGAACTTATATTTCAAAACTTGTGCATTAAATTGCTAGCAGAAACGGATTTGTCTGAAACAGTTAGGAGACAGAATGAAGGGGTGATAAAAAAATTATATTTCCGTTTACTCACTATCACAGTAATATAAAAGTATTTGCAACGATATAATATTTATAACAAAAGGAATTTTTTAGTTGTCTAACAAACATTTTTGGATTGAGAATTCCAGCGTTTCATGAAAAATTGATCACTATAAAGATGAGAATTTAACTCATGACCCACATAAATATAAATGAAACATATGCTTGTCTTTAGAGTAACATGAGTAAAATAATTTTCATTCATAATATATTATTCAATTTCTAAGAAATTATATTATTTAATTTAATGAAATCAAGTATGCATTAAATATGTATCAGACAGCATACTCTGAATGTCAGTTATGCGGTTGAATCGTCTTATATATGGAATATGCCACGTGAATGTGTTTTAGTCAGAATTTTCTCGTGATAATTTATTTTCACTGTAATTTTTTTTTAAATTGTGTAAGCTTGTGTTACTTTTTCAACTGCATGAACATGATTGTATTAAAAACATTTAACAGTAGTTTAAATCCGATTTGAACAATTGCCTCGCTATTTATTAAAGGTTCTTAATTCGTAAGTTCAGAATTATAAAATGAATCCTCAAAAATATACTTTCAAATTATAGTAGTGAGTAAGAATATAAAATTTCGCAGATCGATCATAAATCTTGAATTCTGCGGCTTGAAATACGAACAAATTATTTGAAAGCCGAACTATCAAAGATGTTTGAAGAAGCAACTAGAATCAAGAATCCAAATATTAACTCCTATGCTAGTGAATAGAGAAACAGTTCGGTGCTTTGGTTTGACAAGTTTCTAACTGCATCCGAGTAAGTTTTGAGAAAAACGAGTTTAAAGTTTTCACCGTTTACAACTTTTTATTTATCATCTAATTTATTTAATATTTTAACAATTACATTAAAAGTCTTTTATTTAGATATTCCATACTTTATTTTTAAAAAATTATATTTAATTCCTTTGTTTTCGAGCACAGCAAAATGCAGTTAAAACCTTGTTCAAAACAGAAATAGCTTTCGCGAAAGAGACATTAGTTCTAACTGCACTTAGAACTTTGTCAAAGTAACACTTTTATTATAAAAATTACAATGACGTGGTACAAAGTTCTAACTTGATCCGAAATTTAATGAGAAAAATAAAATAGCATTTTGTATCATGATGAAAGGTAAGACATTATTTAGCAGGTTTATTAAAAATGTAATATAGCATTATAATATTTCCTATCCTGTATAGGCATGAATGGAAATACTGTTTTTATAGTTTTTCTTTTTTTTATCACTTACTTCGTTTGCAACCTTTCTAACCTTAGGTGTTACTTGGAACACACTCAAATTGCAGTTTTCTGAGGTCTTTTTCTGTTCAATATGTTTTTTCGAGCCTCTTATAGATGCCTCCGCGAACTTGATATCTGCAGAATTTTCAGGTTCCAATTTGTCGTGGGATGTTTTGAAATTCACCGTGTGCAGGGTTCTCGAAAATTTTAATATTGCCACACTAGTGAATGTCACAATCTTATAATTTAAGAGCTTTGCTATTCCTTGAAAATCATTAATGTCATCAGGCCGCATTTGAATGACACTATATGGGCGTCTTGGATAGACATGTTTTAAAATTATAATTATTCCAATTGGAGAATAGAAGTCAGTTTTGTTCATGGCTTTTCAATGTTGTTGTGGATGCTATCAACTTCTTGGACACATGAATGTCCTGGTAAAACGTACTTCATAGTTACGGATTTTACTTGAGTATTATCCTTGAGAAAATGTAGAACTGAGTTTGAAATGATTGGATTTCGGTTTTGTGGAACACACGAATCCGACCATGTTATCAACTCAGTTATTTCATTTTCCTCAGATTTTACTCTTCTTTCTGGCACATTTTCCCCCTATTGCTTATGTGAGATTTACCTGTTTGGTGAGCTATTTTCCTTGCATTACACTTCCATTTCATAGGATTAGCCACAATTTTCCTAGCTTTCTTTGAGGTTTGGTCACGTTCGCGCATTCTAAAAATAATAATAAAAAAATCATTAATATAGAGTTTCAAACAAGTCTTCTTACGGTAGGGCACGTATTACATAGTCCAAAGGGGATTTTATTCTTAAGTCAAAAAATGTTCCCCTTTTGAGACGAAAAGAATAATAAAAACTAACACTATATTATGGTCAAATATTTAACAAATAAATATAAACTTAAATTATAAACTAAAACTATAGTGATCAGAATAACTTTAAATTGTGAAAGTTTATTTTTTATTTTGTTTCCCTTTTATTAATTTTTTCTCTTAAAAATCGAAGGCCCAGGCTATATCAAGCTGCACATCAAAAGTTTACAACAATACAAAGTTGTAAATAACTATAGCTATCACAAAACTAATCTTACTCATTAATCTCTGTGTTTGGAACATCAATTTGTTAATTGTCTTCGATTACGGCTGAAGTTTCATTATAATTTACATTAGTTTGAATTATAATTTATATTTAGTCGGCTCATTTGGGTTGGGTGATGGCACTTCTTTAAGCGCTAAACTCCTTTTCTTCTTCCTCCAGTAACCAAAAAAGAAGAAGAAAAAACATAGCTGGTAATAAAGGACGTGGTTAGAAATATTACGCTAATAGTGTAGCTTTATAATATAGTATAAGCAATATAATACGCGTAAATACTATTCTCCTTAAAAATACCATATTACAAAATAATTGAGTATGAAAATAAAGAGACTTACCTCAAACACTGAAACTGTCATCGCTGTTCTCACTTGATGTGGAATGGACGAAATCTATTTCATCGCTGAATAAACCAGGCAAACTTTCTAGATCGCCCAACTTATTCCCCGTGTTGCTATACCAACGGATTTAACTTTGTTCTATTTAAAACAGTACACAAAACTTTTATAATGAATTCAAATCCTCGCTAATGCTCAAACAAACAACCATAGCCTGTTAGAGTAATAATACAGCTGATTAGTGGTGAAAATAAAAGTAGATAGAACCTTCTCATGAAAGAAACGCAGTTAGAACTTTCTCAAACTAAAAAGTATAAATATCGTCTGCAGTAATAGAACCTTCGCACACTAGTAATTCGTTTATTTACCACTAGAATTCAACTAGAGATATTAGAGACTTATATATCTAACTTAGTATAATAGTATAAACTCATAATCTCAATTTTGGCGAAAATGTCAGTTAGAACCTTGTCAAACCAACGGTGCGAGTTGTTTGCAAAAATTAAAGCAAATTCATTTGTTAACTATGAACGTCAGGCACGGCCGTCTACATTTGCTGGTAAACAAATGAATTCGACAACAGATATGGTTGTAAAACTTATTGCTACAACGAAACGGTACTTGCTAATATATCACGTTTGTCCAACTCATTCAAGTACCTTGGTAAAAGCCTGCATTATACAAGCATTGGTGTGAAAGAAACAGCCTACCGAGAAGATGTCCCTTGGTATAATTTTATTACATACAAAAGACTGAAGGACAAAATATTCCATTTATTATTTGCTTAGGCTGGTGTGTTCACATGTGGTTCAATGTGAATATTTAGGTGATTTAAAAAAAGAGTTTCTTTTTCTCTATATTTTAGCAAAGATTTGAATCAAAATGCATTGTCTTGTCTATCCTTACTGTTTAAAAATCCATTGATTGAATACTATTCATCCCCAAATCAAACTTGTTATTTTTTGGAACTTTAATTACTAGATATAAAAGAATGGACTAGACATCACAGCAGCAAGACATAAAAAACATATACTTTGGAATGTAATATATATTGTTTTTGAGTTGTATGGAAGTTACTGATTAGGCTACAATGTCAAATGAATTACATTTTCCAAAATACATAACTTTCAACTTTGACTTCTTAGAAAAGTGGAGCAAGATCTCTAAATAACGCAGACTGATTTCAACAAAGAGTAATTTATATATATACACTCTAAACATATTTACTCTGCTTAACCAAAGTGATATTATACAAAAAAATAAACATTGATCTAGAACCTCTATCGATTTTTACCAGAGATATATAGATTTCACTTGCAACACAAAAGTCTTGGGCAATTGTTTTATCTTCACATATGCCTCAGAAGGCTAAATAAATGATTGCAGGATATTATGGTATTCATTTTGATGCAAGTTAAATTAAGTTTCTATGAAACCACAACCTTTAAAGAAAAATATAATTGTAAAACATAATATAAATCCAAGATAATTTCTTTGGTTTTTATTTGATATGATGTGTTCTTATGGGTATATTGTTTCCCTAGATACTATAATAGTGTAGTACCCAAGAAATAAAAAAACAAAAAACTAGTTCTAATATAATTTTAAATCTATTAAATTCGATTTAATATGTATATTTTTTAACCCTATTACAATCTAATCTTTTTTTCAGTTTAGAAATGTTCGATATACTATTATTTTGCAATAAATTATGCTATTATTTTAGACTTTTTATTAGAGGAAACTTATTTTAGAATTTTTATTTGAAAGATTACTATTATTTCACCTAATTTCCAATTTAAATATGAAATATTAGTTAAAATACAGCTTTCTGTTGCACTTGTATTAATGTTAATGGAGGAACTGGAGTATTTCCTACATTAAAAGATGTCTCTGAAAAGAGCATAATTTATCATGGAAAGAATGAAAATAAAAACAAGCCTCGAAAGTTAAATACATTAATAGAAAATTGCAGTTTGTGTGTTTGATTTGTACATCTTTCAGAAAAATGGATGTACCTATTTGCCAATTAGATATATAGTGTGAGTATATAGATGAAAAATTTCATTCCCTAAGCTTGAAAATTTAAGGATTATTTATTTCGTTAACAGATGTTCTTACGGCTAACATTGAAATTTTAAAAAAATTCAAGTTTATTTCATTGTAAAAAATTTGGAACACAATTTACATGAGATTTAATTGAAAGTTCAAGTAAAAAATTTTAAATTTTTCAGAAATATTATTATACGAAATAAGATGTTATTTTGATGTCGGCAGAAAACAGTTTCCTTAGTGAATGACAAAAATCACTTTTTATAAAAGAGCTGTGATTGTCATGAATCTGGTTCAATCACAGAAAATTTGTCTGTTGTCATTATGTATTTCATTTAATAATTATTTTACACATAATATCCTGTGAGAGCAAAAGGACATTAATTTAGAGCTTTACTTATCGTAAAAATGTAATAGCTATGAAATTATTTGCAAAAGAGCTCACTATTAAACTCAAATACATATATAAAAAACCGTTGCAAAAGTTCTTAGAAAAAGCGGAGGAAATACATATTGTACGAAATATGCATATTTTATATGAAAGACTGCTTCATTAAAAAATTTTCATCTTTAATTTTTAATTTCTGTTTTATTTTAAGTCTGGCAATTCATAATTTTGCTTCGTCTTTTAAAAAATTAATTTATTTTGCCATTTTTCTTCAAAATATCTTATTAAATTATTATTATTGCGTAATATTATGGATTTCGATTTTAAAAGTGGTATATATGTTTATAATGTGAATATTAGTATTTACGTCATAGTTATTGTTCATTAAACTCAGGCTATTTATAGTTTTAAGAAAATACAGTCTAATTTGTTTATATCTAACACTACAGTTCAAAACAATTTCAAAACTCCGAAATGCAATTTGGGGCTTACGAGAATTTAAATCATTATCATTATATCTTTATCTCTTTTTAAAGGCAAAGGTATTTCAGAACGTTCTAACATAAATTTTATTTGAGTTACTTTTACTGTATTATTTTGAAAAACAATTTATTTCTCTTTCAAGTAAATATTTAATATCTAAAGTTATAAAATGTCAACAGCATCTGCACTCACAAGAAAAATGCGTTATGTCATAGTTCAAATATCTCAGAAAAAGAAATTCATTTATTATTCCATCTTAGTATTTGACTACAAAAAATATTTTTATAAATAATGAATTAACAGCAAAAAGTTCAACTTCAAGACTTTTAATAACAGAAATGATCCTCAATAGATGATTTTTGTCGATATTCTACACATTAATAGTTTCTTTCTGAAATTGAAACTTCTCAAAACATCGTAAAAGAATATTTAATTTGCTTTCTAAAGCTTTCTCTATTTTTAGAGAAGGAAGAGAAGTCTATTATTGAATATATCCCATAACTTGAAACAAATATTTTCCTTAATTAAATACTTGTCGAGATATCTATAAGCGTAGGTGGGATTGCAGGTATGGTATAATGATCTGAATTCTCTCTAACAAGAAAATAATTGGATTTTACCAAGAGAGCGTACATGTTTCTTTTTCATAAGAATTTAAGTTATTTTTAATCCATGCTATGTTAAATATTAATAAGCGGGGTTTTTAAGAAGATCTGATTAAATAAGCTTACCTTAAGGCAAACTGATATTTGTTCATTTATACCATTTCTTTTCTGTCGTGCCAATTATGAAAGATATTGGAGGAGATGACCTACTTCACAAGTCATTCGGAAATAAAGTCTGTAGCTTTTTCTGACCTCACTTCGACTATCGTATTCTTTTGTTTCTTTATTATCAACAAATATAGTTATCGCATTTGAGTTTATATAAAAATAATAGAGGAATGAAGTTATATGCATGGTAATTAGAAGACAGTTTTAATTCCTCAGAGAAGTTGAGATTCCAATGGACTAGTAGTGCAACAAATGTCGCATTCCATGTTGCCAAATGCTTAAGAGAGACAATTCAACCGGTACAGCAACATATATCAAAACAAACAAGAAACAAAGACAAAAATTCAAAAACACATACAAGAAACAGAGGATAAAAACAAAAAAGAAGACGAAAATGTACTAAATTGAAAAATATCATGGCGAACCTCGCTCATCAGGAAGAGAAGCCCGCCTATAATATTAATATGTGCTTTTTTCTGCTAACGACAAACAGAAAAGACGAAACATTTTGTCACTATCCCCTCAAAAAGCACAAGACAATTAAAAATGGAAATTGAAATATATATATATATATATATATATATATATATATATATATGTTTGTGTATGTCTGTGTGTTGTATGCAAATTCCAAAGTTATACATGAGTTTTTCTTTCGGGTTTTTTTTATCAGTACAGATTTCAAATTTAAATAATTACGCTGTCTGTGCAAAAAGGTACCGAACTTTCTAAAATAAATCGGTAATTGCTAATTCTAGCTTTAAGCCAACTTGTATCCTTCAAAATTCTCTCCTCCTCTATTTATATACCGATTCCAACGTGTCTTTCAGTAATGAAGGTGCTTCAAGAAATTCTTTCTCGGAAACACCTATAAACCCGCAGGGAATTTTGTTCTTCTCTTCTGTTGTTCGAAATCGTGAACTTTTCCCGGTAGATTTAAATTCAGAGAACAAAAAAAGTGCAAGGGTTCTAATTTTGAGTGTCACGACTTTTTTTAAAACATTTGATAGATCCAGTAAATCATGACTTGCTTTGTTGCTTTTCACGTTCCGCTGATTAATCTAGAGATAAATTTTACTGATCTAGAGACAAATTTTACTGAAATATCATACGTATGCAAAATATCGAAAGCATGGGAAATACACATTTCCTGATTTCTAGATGTTTAGAAATCTCACGGATCACCTGTTGACATGGTAGGGCGCAGATATTTGTGATCTTCTTTGGTAGGTGATATGTCCGATTTGAAATTTCAGTAACATTCATAGCACTGGGACTAGCAAATACTTTCATCTCAGACTTAAAGAAGAGAATCAAATCCCGTTGGTCTTCAATTTTCTGAATGCAAAAAATTCGTCATGCACCCAATTTAGTGGTTCACTCTACAATTCATAAAACACTAACAACTTGACGTGGCACTCTCGAAGAAAGCATAGTTCCGATTCTAGGATTAAGCTACACAGCGTCATTATAACAGGCTTGGTAGGGTTTTTATTAAGACGCTGTTTTAAAAGTTCGGCTTCTTTTCGGACATACCACTTATAAACAATTTAAGTATGTTTGCAGTTTGATCTATAAAATCTAAAAAATAATAAGGCTTGTACACATAACACACAAACGGATATAATAACAAAATTATTCAATAAAATTCAGCTTTTGAACTCTTAATTTTGTTCCAGATATTTTTTTCTATATTTCTGCAGCTGACAAACCAATGCCAAATACTTAAGAATAGTTAATAAATATCAACAAAGGAATAATAAACACATGTATGTATAATTTATACAATACAAATAATAGCTATAATGTTAGATCCATCTTGCTTTATATTTCTTTACACCACCAAATAACCTGAAATTGTTTCATTTTTTCATGTTTTAATTCAAAGATAAAAACTGTTTATTTCAATGTCTATACGATTAGATAATTTAGAAACAAGCAGTCTTCAACCACATTTGCTTAGTAACGATTTCCATAGTCTCTTGCATCATTTGTAAATCAATAAAATGTCTTCCTTTTTTTCATACAATCAACTCGTTAATTAAAGGTAAGAAACATAGGGAACTAACCTACATACACAAATATTTTTCCTAAAAAACATATTCTGTCAGGATCAGCTTTTCAAATTTGAATGCCGTTTCGGTTTTTTTCCCCTCACAATATACTTCAAACACACTGGCTTATCCACATTTACTTACGAAAAGTAAATTATTATCAGCACAGGTCAATTTACTTCGTTCAGTTACGCTTTCCCCATTAGGAAATCTGTAATTTTAAAATTAAATGCATTTCTTTTATCAAAATATCATTAATTTTCGATCTATAATTTTTATATCTAAATCGAGAAATTCTGCAAATAATTATTGTTATTATCTTTATTAGTTTTAAATAATCGGGATAGAATTTAATTTGTGGTTTAGTTCTAAATCTTTAAACTGTCTGAGTGGTTAGATCTACTCTTTCTAAAGGAGATTCGAAAGCGAGCGGCTGCAGAACCTTTATCTGTTTTAAAAGTGTGTCTTCCTCCCAGCAGAAGATTTTCCCAAAAGCACAGTAGATCTCCCCTCGACTTGTGGGACATTCACCCCATAGAGGGCGGGCTAACCCGGTCGTTCTTTTCAGCTTGGAACC
>BGPR01001373.1:37944-101683 GCA_013235015.1 Araneus ventricosus
TATTCAAACTAGGTTTTACTGCTTTCGGAGATCCCACCTGTCGTGTGACAAAATTACACTTCATGTCTTCGAGATGCCTCATTCTGCCCGTGTCCATAACACCAGATGACAAAAATAAACACCGTTAGACTATACAAATGCCAGACCATTGGGCCAAAAAAATGAAGGCTATATTACTTATTTTTCATGTTGTGAGTTTCTAAAAATATGAACATCATCGAAGTTGCTTGAAAGTTGATATTCTTTAGATGTCTAAGTCGTTGCGTTTGGGAATTATAGTGTTCACAAGCATGCGATTACAGAAACCGACAGACATTCAACATTTCGAGGGATTTCGTCCAAAATTTAATACGGACCTACATTCCTAATTTTTGAAACTGTGTAATAAATTTTATCTATCTAGCTATTTAAGTTTTTGAGTTATCGTGTTCGTATGAACCCTAACAGACAAATTTCCCGTTTACGGACTTTATCCAAAAATTGATTGAAATATACTAATTTTGTATAAAGTCCATACACCAGAATTCGTCTTTCTAGCTTTAACCGTTTTTGAGTTACCGTGTTCACAAACAAAATAACAAAATTGTGTTTTTCGGACTCAGGGAGGTCTAAAACGTGGAGATTAATCATAATCTCGTGTTGAAATTTACGACCGACGATTATAATACTTTCTCTTTGTATTATACTTCGTTTACTAGAAAGTAAAAACGATCAAACATTTTTCCTATCAATTTTACGAAAATGCGCTGGCTATGAAATAAAAAAATTATTGATTTTTTTTTTCTACAGACAATTTTTTGCAAACTTGGCAAAATCAAAGAATAAGGAGAAAAATCTAACACCTATTCGAAAATATTCAGGTGCCTTTTCACAATTTATAGATATCTTGTACGTTGTCGGTGTGGTATCCAAAAACATTTTTGGGCCTTTTCACACCAAATATAAAGGAAATTTAACTAACATAAAACTGACACTTTACTCTTTTTTTTAAAAAAATAAAATTATAGATCTAATTCAAATATATCATACAGCTTGGGAAATAAATAACAGTCTCATTATTATCCATTACAGTTCAGAATGAAAATCAAAACGTATATATAAATCAGAATTTTATTTAAAAAATTATACTTTACAAATTACAGCACACACACACAAGATATTGCGATAAAACACATGATCTGGCATGTGACGGTAATATTTTGAAATAATCCAAAGCCGGAGACTGCTATTATTATTGGAAGAACAGTCTTCAAAGTTGTTATTAGTGGATCTGGATGTATCAAAGGTTTGTAACATATATTAGTGGATTTCTTTTCTCAGAGCATTAATGAAAATTTAACTTGCAGTTGGCATGGCATTTACCGAAAGCAATTCAATTTAGCTATATAGATTTAATCATTTATAGAAGAATGCTTAATAACACATCAGAAAAAAAATTGTGCTTCAAGGAACTAATGCGCAAATACAGTATTCGTATAATATTTTCTGAGAAATATTTTTGTCTTCTTTTATTTTAAGCAAGAAATAAACATTTTCATTGATTATTGAAATAAACGTAGAGAGTTAGGCTGCAGATATTATCAGTCTCATAATAAGACTATATAAAGTCTGATAAGATCACACACCCAAACATCAAATTTAGTCGATAACGTTTTCATCTAATCTATATTTTCCCCTGCCTTTAACAAAGAGAAAATATTTTACAATGTAAAAAATAAAATTTTCTTCCACTTTCTTTAACTTTTATTTCCATGTACGTTATTTTTTTAGTTCAGAGTGACCTAAAAATAAATTTCTGACTAATAATTATCTAATAAAATAATTATTATTTTTCGGAATGAATTTTTTCATTGTAATTTTTATGAATTTAAAACATATTTTTCTAAATAGTGTAATAATGAAGTTAAAATCTGTTCTAGTCTAAAAAAATTACACTTAAACCTGAAAATTAATTTTTTTAATAAAAATCAAATCTATATAATGAAATAATCATTGTAAAACGGAAATTTTCGATTTGATCTGAAAGATAAAACAATAAAAATAATGCATCATTTTCATATAACTTAAAATTTGCTCTATTTTTTGACAAAAATTTAATTTTACTCTATTTTTTAAAGGAAAAATGAGTAGATGGAGATTATAAATATGAAAGAAGTTTACATTAATATCATAAAACTAGTTGAACGTGGGTAAAATGTGTTGATTCAAGAACACTGTTCAACTATATATAAATAGCAGATTTTCTTAGCAACCCCTTAGGCTTTCAATTTTTTTATGCTTGAATTTGGTATTGGAACAAAATTTATTTTACTTAAACCACAATATATATTTTAAGTAACCATTCGATATGGATCTTTAAAGCATTGAGGTATTGAAAAAAAATCTTATATCACGTAAATTGTATTAAAAGAATAGCACTTGAAACATAATACAGCTTCAAACCAGGCTGACATTAAACCGAACTAATCCAGAATGCGATTCAAAATTCCGACACACACAATGCAAAAAAAAACGACACTGCAATTCTTCCGGAAAGATAACCTCAATGGAAATAGCATTTAAATTCCCCACACCACAGGGCAGAGTGGGGTTTCGGATCCTGTGACATTCCTAATTTGCAGTAAGTATATCCTTATCAGTCTTCATTGCGCTGACCGTTGCTCACCCCAGATAATCAATCAAGATGTCAAACCAAGAAAGGGGTATGAAATTCGGTAAAATACGTGTGTTGCACTTTAGAGACAGTTCACAATGAACGTAAAATTCAGTGCAAACCGATTTCGGGGTGTTTTCGACCTCACGCTGAAATGCGTGTTTTACGCTTTTGGGGTAGTCCAAGGTCAAAGTAGAAATACGTGTGAAACACTCAGAGGGTTAATAAAGACTATCATATCTATAGAATAAACAGGCACTATTGGAAATGAAATATTTATCATAAAAATATAGGTATATATTTGTCAAACTATTACTAGCAGGCCCTCCATGAGGCAGTCCTTTAATCTGATGGTACAGCTTAATATCAAAAAGAATATAATTTTCTTTCAATACAAGATTAATAAGAATTTCGTAATTATGAATGCTTAAAACCTGTTTTAAAATAAATTCATTTTGAATTTCACTAGAGTATATACCAAATCACCAATATCAAATTATTTAATAGATCTTGGAAATGAAAAGTCTTTATATTAAAAATGTCAACAACTTTTATTTCATTTACAATTTCAACTCTATTATCGATAATAATTGCATTTTTTGTGTTTTTACAAATTTTCTATAATTGTTTTCAGGTATTTTGGTAGAATTTTGCCTCATTTAGTAATATAAGTATGGCAGCCAGTAGTTACACTTCTAAATTTAATAATATTCTGTTGTGGAGTAGAATGATACGCGGGTAGGAAAAAACATTTATTTTTCTGAACTATATTAAATTTTGAGATTTTTAAGCGTTGTTTTTGATAAACCACTTGTTTTAACCCTCTGAGAGAGGCGATCCCGGGCGATCTAAATATTTCCCCTTAACACCGATAGAGGCCGGTTTGAGGCTGTTGGCTTCATTTGAGGAAAGATGAGGTTCTGAGAAGTTCTTAGGACATAAGCGAGCTGGGGGTCCAATTGTCCTTTACAACCACAGTCCATTTCCGTGCGTCCTAAGGAAAGGTAATAGCATTGTTTGGGGTAAATGACCACCCAGGTTGGGAGAGTCCAATTCATGTTGCTTTCTCTCAAAAAGTCCCGGTTTTAAAGAAGCTAGAAGAAAGAAGTCACTTCGGGATTAAAGAGTTAAGTAAAAGAAGCTGTTGGGGCAGATTGATACAATTGACTCCGGGGTACCACAGATCCTTTCTACATGCGATGAACTTGTGATTTATCTATTCTGCAACCATTATACTATTCTGTATAAATATTGTATTAAAGAAATTGATAATTAAATTACATATTAATACGAAATACTTGCTTTATGATTTTATCCCTAAGTTTTCACGAAAACTCTGCGGTTTGGACCGAACTGCGCTTTTCTTGTGCTGTATTTAGAGTAGCTTTTGATGGCACCATCTGTTGCGAGTATATAGAAATACATTCCACGTATGCGCGGTGAAATATTATTTACTACAAATGCTCATATTTCCGGTAATATTCAAATTTCGGAATTGAAATTCTAACACAATGTTTCTTTCACTTATTGTCAAGTATTATGTAAGTTTCGTACAATTCGAAAGAAAACTCTTCATGTTATAATAAAAAAATGCAGAGTTTGAAATTTTCAATTTAATACCGATTTTTACTTATATACCTAGTAATACTCCTCAAGCTCTTGAAAAGGACACCAGAATCAACCTCCTAGCTAAACGCGTTTCCACGCTACACTTATTTATAAGCTTACATAGAGCTAATTTATAACAACCATGCGCATGCGCCTACACTGATAAGATGGCGTCACAAGCAAGAGAAATACTATACGACAAACTCTTATAGATATTATCTGTCCGTTGTGGGGTCAAGCATTCTTTTCTCTTTATTAGTCTCTTAGTTATTAGCGATTCAAATCTGACCGTATTTTGTCACACATGAAAGTTCGACCGACTATCACTGTAACGAGCGGAAAGACGTTTTCATTTTAAGATAAATAGTGATTTCTATGAAATGTTTTAAGTTTGCACCTCTTGACATCTAACTGTATGTGGCCGATCATTATCAATTACAGGCAATCTATGGAAACAAAGCTTCACTGTTTATCGAACGGGGTTACGCGGATTACAAGACTAGCTTATCTCTAATGAAACTTCAATTAGTTTAACCCTTGTATTCTGAAATGGAAAATTATGCACCTGCTGCAGGATCAAAACCTTAATCCACGGTGAAGTTCTGACCAATACTATGAGCCTGTGATTAAAACACTTCTTCAATGCATAGTGCTTGTTAATGCATAGATAGCTAAATGTTTTGAATAAAAACTAAGAAATATTTCTTGAAAACACAGTCTAAATATTTTCAATTTATTTCTTCTGTATTCGAAACCATCTAACCGTATCAAATTATCCTTATAATCAAGAATCCATTGGTCACTGCAACAGTCATCTCTTATTTTATTTCTATTTGCTTTGAACTTCTGTTAAATACATTAATTTATCATTCCCACGGGTAATTTCCATCTCAATGATGATCTAAACTTGATTTCTTCTGTGACATTTAGTTTCTCATAATAGTTTACTTCATATTATACCATCTGAAATTCGGTTTAATCCCTTCATCTGAACACTCATTCAAAATCATATAAGGTGGGTCTTTTGCTGAATAATTAACAACTAAGGGACTGGTTCAATAACTTATAAAACAGAAATAAATCACTTGCGACACTTCAATTAGCCATTTTGTTTTTAATTGAACTATTTTATCACAAACTAAATATTAAAATGATAAACGATTTTTCTATATATATTACTACAAATAGCAGTCACAATTGATATAATTTAACAAAAGATGTTAAAAATTAAGAATTAATTTAACTTTGTATTAGACAGAATGGAGCATATGCAGCAACTTCCAATAAAATACAAATACAGATAATAGAATACAAAAAATAAAAAATATAGAAGAAACAGAAGAAGTAAACAATAGCGATAACGATACACCTTTTTGAGCGCCCAACTCAGCAGCATCCAGTGATTGCATCGACAATATTGTCCTACAATTAACCAAAAAATCACTATAGAATTAAACAACAAAAAATCGTGCTCTAATAATTAAAATAATTAAAACACATAAAAGAAAACACTTAGAACATAAAAGAAAAACAATTAAAATGGAAGAAATGGAAGAGAACTCGAATGGTGAACTTTTTCGAAGACCATTCGTCATCGAAGTTCTAATATGGAAAAATTTATATGCTATTGTTTACTTCTTGTGTTTCTTCTATATTTTTCCTTTTTTGTATTCTATTATTACAAATATATTTGAAAAACACTAAACAAATTCTTTTATGGTTGTTAATTATGCTTTTAAACTATTCTTACATAATACTAATGTTTTATTTTTCTGAAAATTAAGCTCATAAAAAAAGCAAGAAATTTTAAATTATAATTTAATTTGTTTTATATGTAAAATAAATTAAATGAAAATTACGTGATTTGTTTTATTTTTATGCATAAAATAAATATATTGTAATAAGTAATAATCAATGATTTTGTATAATTTGGACTAATATTAATTTCTCTAAGCACATTTATGATGTTTAAAATGAAAAAAGTAGACTAATTATATTGTTGCATTTATTGAAACGGAATGACAAAAAATACTTTTAATTTCCTTTAGAAGTTGTCAATGACTTATAGATATCGGTGTCATTTTTGTAAGCATATTTTAATATGATTTTTAAAATTTAAATGTTCATGAAAATGCTTCTATTCTCTCTAATATAAATTCTTCTTTCAATTCAGACAAGAGTTCCTTAAGCCTTAAAAAAAATTGAAGTCAGAAGACAAAATTGATGAGTATTTTTATTTTTACTTTATTTTGTACAAAAAAAGATTGGAAAATTTGCAATAAGACTGCTTTACTAGAATATCTCTTATTTCTTTAACATTTATTTAAGTTTTCTTAAGAAATAATAAAGATTTTTATTCAATATTTATTATAGTAGTTTATATTTCTTTAAAACTTTTAAGAATGATTTTGTATGCTTTCTTGAAATTAAAATAGCATACAAATATATGTTGAAAATGTTGCAGCCTTCAGCCTAATGATTTCGAGCTCTTAAAGTTTTGTAAGACATTGGATAGACAGTTAAACCAGTCATTTTATGATTTATTAATAAATATTTTTTTGGTAAAACATACGCCTTTGTATATATTATTCTGGATCTTTCTCAGGGATTTATATAAATCAGGAAAGTTTGTAACTTATATCTCAAAACTTGCATTAAATTGCTAGCAGAAACGGATTTGTCTGAAACAGTTTAGAAGACAGAATGAAGTGGTAATAAAAAATGATATTTCCGTTTACTCATTATCACAGTAATATAAAAGTATTTGCAACTATATAATATTTATAACAAAAGGAATTTTTTAGTTGCCTAACAAACATTTTTGGATTGAGAATTCCAGCGTTTCATGAAAAATTGATCACTCTAAAGATGAGAATTTAACTCATGACCCACATAAATATAAATGAAACATATGCATGTCTTTAGAGTAACATGAGTAAAATGATTTTCATTCATAATATATTATTCAATTTATAAGAAATTATATTATTTAATTTAATGAAATTCACATATACTACACATGCAGGCAGTCTTTCATTGAAATTCAAGTATGCATTAAATATGTATCAGACAGCATACTCTGAATGTCAGTTATGCGGTTGAATCGTCTCATATATGGAATATGCTACGTGAATGTGTTTTAGGCAGAATTTTCTCGTGATAAATTATTTTTACTGCAATTTTTATAAAATTGTGTAAGCTTGTGTTACTTTTTCAACTGCATGAGCATGATTGTATTAAAAACATTTAACACTAGTTAAAATCCGATTTGACCAATTGCCTCGCTATTTATTAAAGGTTCTTAATTCGTAAGTTCAGAATTATAAAATGAATCCTCAAAAATATACTTTCAAATTATAATAGTGAGTAAGAATATAAAATTTCGCAGATCGATCATAAATCTTGAATTCTGCGGCTTGAAATACCAACTAATTATTTGAAAGTCGAACTATCAAAGATGTTTGAAGAAGCAACTAGAATCAAGAATCCAAATATTAACTCTTATGCTAGTGAATAGAGAAACAGTTCGGTGCATTGGTTTGACAAGGTTCTAACTGCATCCGAGTAAGTTTTGAGAAAAACGAGTTTAAAGTTTTCACCGTTTACAACTTTTTTATTTATGATCTAATTTATTTAATATTTTAACAATTACATTAAAAGTCTTTTATTTAGATGTTCCATACTTTATTTTTAAAAAAATTATATTTAATTCCTTTGTTTTCGAGCACATCAAAATGCAGTTAAAACCTTGTTCAAAACAGAAATAGCTTTCGCGAAAGAGACATTGGTTCTAACTGCACTTAGAACTTTGTCAAAGTAACACTTTTATTATAAAAATTACAATGGCGTGGTACAAAGTTCTAACTTGATTCGAAATTTAATGAGAAAAATAGAATAGCATTTTGTATCATGATAAAAGGTAAGACATTATTTAGCAGGTTTATTAAAAATGTAATATAGCATTATAACATTTCCTATCCTGTATAGGCATGAATGGAAATGCTGTTTTTATAGTTTTTCTTTTTTATCCCTTACTTCTTTTGCAGCCTTTTTAACCTTAGGTGTTACTTGGAACACACTCAAATTGCAGTTTTCTGAGGTCTTTTTCTGTTCAATATGTTTTTTAGAGCCTGTTACAGATGTCTCCGCGAACTGCAGAATTTTCAGGTTCCAATTTGTCGTGGGATGTTTTGAAATTCACTGTGTGCAGGGTTTTCGAAAATTTTAATATTGCCACACTAGTGAATGGCACAATCTTCTAATTTAAGAGCTTTGATGTTCCTTGAAAATCATTAAAGTCATCAGGCCGCGTTTGAATGACCGATATGGGCGTCTTGGATTGACATGTTTTAAAATTATAATTAATCCAATTGGAGGATAGAAGTCAGTTTTGTTCGTGACTTTTTCAATGTTGTTGTGGATGCTATCAACTTCTTGGACACATGAATGTCCTGGTAAAGAGTACTTCATAGTTACTGATTTTACTTGAGTATTATCCTTAAGAAAATATAGAACTGAGATTGCAATGATTGGATTTCGGTTTTGTGGAACACACGAATCCGACCATGTTATCAACTCAGTTATTTCATTTTTCTCAGATTTCACTCTTTTTTCTGGCTCATTTCCCCCCCTTCTGCTTATGTAAGATTTGCGTGTTTGGTGAGCTATTTTCCTTGCCTTACACTTCCATTTCATAGGATTAGCCACAATTTTCCAACCTTTCTTTAAGGTTTGGTCACGTTCTGGCATTCTAAAAATAATAATAAAAAAATCATTAATATAGAGTTTCAAACAAGTCTTCTTACGGTAGGGCACGTATTATATAGTCTAAAGGGAATTTTATTCTTAAGTCAAAAAATGTTCCCGTTTTGAGACGAAAAGAATAATAAAAACTAACACTATATTATGGTCAAATATTTAACAAATAAATATTATAAACTAAAATATATTATAAACTAAAAGTATAGTGACCAGAATAACTTTACCTTTATGAAAGTTTATTTTTTATTTTGTTATTCTCTTTTATTCATTTCTTCTCTTAAAAACCGTAGGCCCAGGCTATTCCAAGCTGCACATCAAAAATTTACAACAATGCAATGTTGTAAATAAATATAGCTATCACAAAACTAAACTAACTCATTAATCTCTGTGTTTGGAACATCAATTTGTTCATTGTCTTCGATTCCGGCTGAAGTTTCATTATAATTTATATTAGTTTGAATTATAATTTATATTTAGTCGGCTCATTTGGCTTGGGTGATGGCACTTCTTTAAGCACTAAACGCCTTTTCTTCTTCCTCCAGTAACCAAAAAAGAAGAAAAAAATTTAGCTAGTAATAAAGGACGTGGTTAGAAATATTACGCTAATATTGTAGCTTTATAATATAGTATAAGCAATATAATATGCGTAAATATTATTCTCCTTAAAAATACCGTTTTACAAAATAATTGAATATGACAATAAAGAGACTTACCTAAAACACTGAATGAAACTGTCATCGCTTCTCTCACTTGATGTGGAATGGACGAAATCTATTTCATTGCCTGTGTAGCTGAATAAATCAGGCAAACTTTCCAGATCGCCCAACTTATTCACCGCGTTGCTATACCAATGGATTTAACTTTGTTCTATTTAAAACAGTACACAAAACTTTTATAATGAATTCAAATCCTCGTTAGTGCTCAAACAAATAACCATAGCCTGCTAGAGTAATAATACAGCTGATTAGTGGTCAAAATAAAAGTAGATAGAACCTTCTAATGGAAGAAACGCAGTTAGAACTTTCTCAAACTAAAAAGTATAAATATCGTCTGCAGTGATAGAACCTTCGCACACTAGTAATTCGTTTATTTACCACTAGAATTCAACTAGAGTCAGTTCATTTTATATATCTAATTTAGTATAATAGTATAAACTCATAATCTCAATTTTGGCGAAAATGTCAGTTAGAACCTTGTCAAACCAACGGTGCGAGTTGTTTGCAAAAATTAAAGCAAATTCATTTGTTAACTATGAACGTCAGGCATGGCTGTCTACATATGCTGGTAAACAAATGAATTCGACAACAGATATGGTTGTCAAACTTATTGCTACAACAAAACGGTACTTGCTAATATATCACGTTTGTCCAACTCATTCAAGTACCTTGGTAAAAGCCTGCATTATACAAGCATTGGTGTGAAAGAAACATCCTACCGAGAAGATGTCCCTTGGTATAATTTTACTACATACAAAAGACTGAAGGATAAATCATTCTATTTATTATTTGCTTAGGCTGGTGCATTCACATGCGGTTTAATGTGAATATTTAGGTGATTTAAAAAAATAGTTTCTTTTTCTCTATATTTTAGCCAATATTTGAAGCAAGATTCATTGTCTTATCTACCCTTACTCTTTAAAAATTCATTGATTGAATACTATTCATCCCCAAATCAAATTTGTTATTTTTTTGGAAATTTAATTACTAGATATAAAAGAATGGATTGGGCATCACAGCAGCAAGACATAAAAAACATATACTTTGGAATGTAATATATATTGTTTTTGAGTTGTATGGAAGTTACTGATTAGGCTACAATGTCAAATGAGTTACAATATTTTCCAAAATACATAACCTTCAACTTTGACTTCTTAGAAAAGTGTAGCAAGATCTCTAAATAACGCAGACTGATTTCAACAAAGAGTAATTTATACATATACACTCTAAACATATTTACTGTGCTTAACCAAAGTGATAATATACAAAAAAAATACACATGGATCTAGAACCTTTATCGATTTTTCCAAGAGATATATAGATTTCACTTGCAACACAATAGTCGTGGACATTTGTTTTATCTTCACATATGCCTCAGAAGGCTAAATAAATGATTGCAGGATATTATGGTATTCATTTTGATGCAAATTAAATTAAGTTTCTGTGAAACCACAACCTTTAAAGAAAAAAATAATTGTAAAACATAATATAAATCTAAGATGATTTCTTTGGTTTTTATTTGATATGATGTGTTGTTCTGGGTATATTGTTTCTCTAGATATAATAGTATAGTACCCATGAAATAAAAAAACAAAAAACTAGTTCTAATATAATTTTAAATCCATTAAACTATTCGATTTAATATGTATATTTTTTAGCCCTATTACAATCTAATCTTTTTTTTCAGTTTAGAAATGTTCTATATACTATTATTTTGCAATAAATTATGCTATTATTTTAGACTTTTTATTAGAAGAAACTTATTTTAGAATTTTTATTTGAAAGATTACTATTATTTCACCTAATTTCCAATTTAATTATGAAATATTAGTTGAAATACAGCTTTCTGTTGCACTTGTATTAATGTTAATGGAGGAACTGGAGTATTTCCTACATTAAAAGATGTCTCTGAAAACAGCATAGTTTATCGTGGAAAGAATCAAAATAAAAACAAGTCTCGAAAGTTAAATACATTAATAGAAAATTACAGTTTGTGTGTTTGATTTGCACATCTTTCAGAAAAACGGATGTACCTCTTTGCCAATTAGATATATAGTGTGAGTATATAGATGAAAAATTTCATTCCCTAAGCTTGAAATTTTAAGGATTATTTATTTCGTTAACAGATGTTCTCACGGCTAACATTGAAATATAAAAAAAATTCAAGTTTATTTCATTGTAAAAAATTTGCAACACAATTTACATGAGATTTAATTGAAAGTTCAAGTAAAAAATTTTAAATTTTTCAGAAAATATTATTATACGAAATAAGATAATGTTATTTTGATGTTGGAAGAGAAAACAGTTTCCTTAGTGAATGACAAAAATCACTTTTTTATAAAAGAACTGTAATTGTCATGAATCTGGTTCAGTCACAGAAAATTTGTCTGTTGTCATTATGTATTCCATTTAATAATTATTTTACACATAATATCCTGTGAGAGCAAAAGGACATTAATTTAGATCTTTACTTATTGTAAAACTTTTAAAAAGTAATAGCTATGAAATTATTTGCACAAGAGCTCACTATTAAACTCAAATACATATATAAAAAAACCGTTGCAAAAGTTCTTAGAAAAAGCGGAGGAAATGCATATTGCACTAAATATGCATATTTTATATGAAAAACTGCTTCTTAAAAAATTTTCATCTTTAATTTTTAATTTCTGTTTTATTTTAAGTCTGCTAATTCATAATTTTGGTTCGTCTTTTTTAAAAATTAATTTACTTTGCCATTTTTGTTCAAAATATCTTATTAAATTATTATTATTGCGTAATATTATGGATTTCGATTTTAACAGTGGTATATATGTTTAAAATGTGAATATTAGTATTTACGTCATAGTTAGTGTTCATTTAACTCAGGCTATTTATAGTTTTAAGAAAATACAGTCTAATTTACTTATATCTAACACTACAGTTCAAAACAATTTCAAAACTTCGATTTCTTCAATGCAATTTGGGACTTACGAGAATTTAAATCATTATCATTATATCTTTATTTCCTTTTAAGGCAAATGTATTTCAGAACATTCTAACGTAAATTTTATTTGAGTTACTTTTACTGTATTATTTTGAAAAACAATTTAATTCTTTTTTTTCAAGTAAATATTTAATATCTAAAGTTATAAAATGTCAACAGCATCTGCACTCACAAGAAAAATGCGGTATGCTGTAGTTCAAATATCTCAGAAAAAGAAATTCATTTATTATTCCATCTTAGTATCTGACTACAAAAAATATTTTTATAAATAATAAATTAACAGCAAAAAGTTCAAACTTCAAGACTTTTAATAATAGAAATGATCCTCAATAGATGATTTTTGTCGATATTCTACACATTAATAGTTTCTTTCTGAAATTGAAACTTCTCAAAACATCGTAAAAGAATATTTAATTTGCTTTCTAAAGCTTTCTCAATCTTTAGAGGAGGAAGAGAAGTCTATTATTGAATATATCCCATAACTTGAAACAAATATTTTCCTTAATTAAATACTTGTCGAGATATCTATAAGCGTAGGTGGGATTGCAGGTATGGTATAATGATCTGGATTCTCTCTAACAAGAAAATAATTGGATTTTACCAAGAGAGCGTACATGTTTCTTTTTCATAAGAATTTAAGTTATTTTTAATCCATGCCACGTTAAATATAAATAAGCGGGGTTTTTAAGAAGATCTGATTAAATAAGCTTACCTTAAGGCAAACTGATATTTGTTCATTTATACCATTTCATTTCTGTCGTGTCAATTATGAAAGATATTGGCGGAGATGACCTACTTCACAAGTCATTCAGAAATAAAGTCTGTAGCTTTTTCTGACCTGACTTCGACTATCGTATTCTTTTGTTTCTTTATTATCAACAAATATAGTCATCGGATATGAGTTTATGTAAAAAAATAGAGGAATGAAGTTATATGCATGGTAATTAGAAGACAGTTTTAATTCCTCAGAGAAGTTGAGATTCCAATGGACTAGTAGTGCAACAAATATCGCATTCCATATGGCCAAATGCTTGAGAGAGACAATTCAACCGGTACAGCAACATATATCAAAACAAACAAGAAACAAAGACAAAAATTCAAAAACACATACAAGAAACAGAGGACAAAAACAAAAAAAGAAGACGAAAATGTACTAAATTGAAAAATATCATGGCGAACCGCACTCATCAGGAAGAGAAGCCTGCCTATAATATTAATATGTGCTTTTTTCTGCTAACGACAAACAGATAAGACGAAACATTTTGTCGCTATCCGCTCAAAAAGCACAAGACAATTAAAAATGGAAATTGAAATATATATATACATATATGTTTGTGTATGTCTGTGTGTTGTATTCAAATTCCAAAGTTATACATGGGTTTTTATTTCGGGTTTTTATTTTTATCAGTACAGATTTCAAATTTAAATAATTACGCTGTCTGTGCAAAAAGGTACCGAACTTTCTAAAATAAATCGGTAATTGCTAATTCTAGCTTTAAGCCAACTTGTATCCTTCAAAATTCTCTCCTCCTCTATTTATATACCGATTCCAACGTGTCTTTCAGTAATGAAGGTGCTTCAAGAAATTCTTTCTCGGAAACACCTATAAACCCGCAGGGAATTTTGTTCTTCTCTTCTGTTGTTCCAAATCGTGAACTTTTCCCGGTAGATTTAAATTCAGAGAACAAAAAAAGTGCAAGGGTTCTAATTTTGAGTGTCACGACTTTTTTTTAAACATTTGAGAGATCCAGTAAATCATGACTTGCTTTATTGCTTTTCACGTTCCGCTGATTAATCTAGAGATAAATTTTACTGATCTAGAGACAAATTTTACTGAAATATCATACGTGTGCAAAATATCGAAAGCATGGGAAATAAACATTTCCTAATTTCTAGATGTTCAGAAATCTCACGGATCACCTGTTGACATGGTAGGGCGCAGAGATTTGTGATCGTCTTTGGTAGGTGATCTGTCCGATTTGAAATTTCAGTAACATTCATAGCACTGGGACTAGCAAAAACTTTCATCTCAGATTTAAAGAGGAGAATTAAATGTTCACAAACCCGTTAGTCTTTAATTTTGTGAATGCAAAAAATTCGTCATGCACCCAATTTAGTGGTTCACTCTACAATTCTTAAAACACTAACAACTTGACGTGGCACTCTCGAAGAAAACACAGTTGCGATTCTAGGATTAAGCTACACAGCGTCATTATAACAGGCTTGGTAGGTTTTTTATTAAGACGCTGTTTTAAAAGTTCGGCTTCTTTTCGGACATACCACTTATAAACAATTTAAGTATGTTTGCAGTTTGATTTATAAAATCTAAAAAATAATAAAGCTTGTACACATAACACACAAACGGATATAATAACAAAATCATTCAATAAAATTCAGCTTTTGAACTCTTAATTTTGTTCCAGATATTTTTTTCTATATTTCTGCAACTGACAAACCAATGCCAAATACTTAAGAATAGTTAATAAATATCAACAAAGGAATAATAAACACATGTATGTATAATTTATACAATACAAATAATAGCTATAATCTTAGCTACATCTTGCTTTATATTTCTTTATACCACCAAATAACCCGAAATTGTTTCATTTTTCCATGTTTTAATTCAAAGATAAAAACTGTTTCTTTCAAAGTCTATACGATTAGATAATTTAGAAACAAGCAGTCTTCAACCACATTTGCTTAGTAAGGATTCCCATAGTCTCTTGCTTCATTTGTAAATCAATAAAATTTCTTCCTTTTTTCATACAATCAACTCGTTAACTAAAGGTAAGAAACATAGGGAACTAACCTACATACACAAATATTTTTCCTAAAAAACATATTCTGTCAGGATCAGCTTTTTATATTTGAATGCCGTATCGGTTTTTTCCCCTCACAATATACTTCAAACAGACCGGCTTATCCACATTTACTTACGAAAAGTAAATTATTATCAGCACAGGTTTCGCGTTTCGTGTCCATTTCTCATTTTCATCTGCTTATAAATATGCAGAAACCATAAGCTTCATTATGTTCTTAATTAGGGAGACGTATTCGGAAGTTAAGATCCCTCGGGAGCACTTAAATAAATTGATGCTATCCCATGAGACATGGAAACAAGACAATTAGGCGGAAAATCGCATGCTTTAAATGAAGTTTGTTGGCGAAAGCTGTACACATTTCCTGATGGATCTTACAATCAATAAGTTCCACGAAACTCCTTTGTGAGGTGTTATTAAACTTTCTACTTTTACAGTGTCCTTTTTTGACGAAAAATCTCGTTAATTGCTTAAGAAACAATTAAGTCAGGGAATAAGCAGATTGATCAGCAGAACTAGGAAATAGTAAAAGAACTGCGAATAGCTTATTCTTTGTTAAATCTTTGAAGAAAAATGTTATGTTATGTCTTTAATTTCATAGTAAATTTAGAAAATTTCGTGCTCCTTCATTTATACTAGAAATGGCAAGAAAAAAAATGGTGCAACAGGGAAAAGGTCTCTTGAAGAAGGTAAACGAAAACAAAATCTATTGAGGCGATGGATGAATTTTATTTGCGGAATTATTTTTAATTTGAAATGATATTCGTAAGTAAGCACATCTTGATCGTAAATTAATGTCTTCTAACGGGTAATCTATTACAATTATGATGGCAATCTTTCATGAATTGTAACCGAAATCAAATATTCGGATTTCTAGAAAGACGTTCTATGAGGGACGTTCCGAAAGTAAGTTTTGTCATGCATTTTCACAAGGAAGCTTTATTACAACGAGAAACATATAATGGCATAATAAAGTACAATCTTTTGTCTATTTCCCCACATATTAGCGATCGACATTTCTACATTTGCCGTACCGTGAAATTCATTTCAAGAAACCATCCTTGTAAAAATCGGTGCTCAGCAAGCTTAGAAAGTTATTCACAGCCTCCCGCACCTCTTCGTCACTCATTTTCTTTTTTCGATCATCGCAAGCGATGGGACATGGATTCCAAACTTAACCCCAAAAACGAAAGCCTAGATGACGTGGAACAATCCCAGCACACCCGTAATGAAAAAATACAAATTGTCGCACTCCTGAGGGCAGGTAATGCTGGCAGTGTTCTGTGATGAAAAGGGTGTCATTCTGATAGATTTCTCCACTTCAGGGACCAACAATGCCGCACCCTATTGCGACTTAACGCTTCCCCATGCCCCGTGCATGTTGCCATTATAGCAATCGAACCGGTTGAATGGACATGGGAATTTTTTTTAAAGACGCCAATAGCACGCGAGGTTCCCAGGTGGTTATTCTCCCAAGTACTGACCCACCCGATACTGCTTAACAGCGGTGATCAGACGATAACCGGTGCTTTAAGCATGGTTTGGACGTTGGCTCCCTATTGCGACACATACACCAAATTGAAGGCCGCCATTCGACGCACGAGACTACGGCTCTTGAGTGCAGGAGTATTGTTCTTGGACGATAATGCAAGACCAAACACAGCAAGGGACACAGAAGAACACCCTCGTCACTTGGGATGGTAGAGATAGGATGACCCGGCCTACAGCACCGATCTTGCCCCATGAGACTTTTACCTTCCTCCTGCGTTGACGTCAGCACTATCGGGACGTCACTTCCAAAGTAATGAAAAGGTGCACTAGTCTGTGGAGAACTTCCTTCGCTCGCTGGGTACAGATTTTTACCGCGATGGTTTCTTGAAATTCAGTTTTCGGTACGACAAATGTAGCAGTGCCGATGGTGAATATGTGGAGAAACAGCCAAACGTTTGTACTCTGTTATGCCATTGTATGTGTCTATTTGTAATAAAGCTTCCTTGTGAAAAAGCGTGACGAAGCTTACTTTCGGAATGTCCCTCGTAGAAACAATATCTGAATTCCATCTAATTTCCAGCGATTCCTGTTAGAAACGACCGAATATGGTTCAAGTTCTCTGAAGTAGCTTGCTGAAGGTCTATTATTTTGTATTGTAGCATAAATACCTGGTGTTTCAAAATAAATACCGTGTTCTCACAAAGCAAGGGATTATTTCCTTAACTTTGGCTATCATTGCCAAATGATACTTGAAATGAAAGAGCAACTCGAACAGTTTTTCCTAAAAACTTTTAATTTGAGCACTCGACATAGATAAAGGCAAAAGGCAGTTTCTTACATCATACATCGATACCGAGAGTAGTTGATGCAGTTGCTGCTTCATTCTTTCGGATCCAACATTCCTAAAACCAGTAAGTTAGCTGATAGCGGAAACGCATATGATAGACCATTTACAAAGCCCCTAAGAACAAAATTGCGAATATTTCACGGCTACGCGAAAAGACTCTCACACATAGACAATTTTCTTGCGATATTTGGGCATCCCGATCTTCGTGATTTGCAAAGATATTCAATGCTATCAGATTATTGATACGATCGATGGATCTTATTGCATTATCTAAGTAGATCACAAACAAACTAAATAGAGAATTAAATATTCACATGTTTCACATTTTAAAATGCAGAAAACTTTCTGATCAGAAGTCACCACTTTTGCTACAAACTATTTCACGGGACAGGTAAATGATTACAATATTAAGCATGATTTCAGATTTTTTTTATTTTCAGGCTTTGGTAGATTACCTGTGTAGTCTTTTGCTTTAAAAATCGAAGGGCAGCATTTTAAACGAAAAAATTCATGCTCACATGATAGAGGTAAGGTGACCTGCACAAATTAAATTATTTTATCTACTGATCATCTCGCAATTATTGTTCATATTTTTAAGGAAAATTCTTTTGCTGTTAAAAATAATAATTTGTTTCTGATTTATCTTTTCTTTCACAAATTAATTCATATTGACATAATTCAATTTTGTGTTTTTTCTTCATAATTCTTTATCTTTCTGCAAGAGTTTTTTGTATTTACTTAATAATAATTCATGTTCTAAACTTTATTTAAGTAAATCTTATGTAAATAGCATGTATATGCTTTTGAATTTAAGGAATAATTAGCCCTCTGAGTGGTTAGTTATTTTTATCTACTAGCTTTAAAGTATTAAAGATGTGGTTTTAAAGTGAATAATTGGATCTTTATTGAGTTTAATCAATGTTTTATCCATGATAGTGTAAGGAATTATACATATAAACATGAATTGTCTGCTTTTGAACTCAATATGAGAGACGGAAAAATACGTGCAAAATGCTTAGAGGGTTAATTTCATTAATTTCTTAGATTTATTCCCCCATTTTGTAACTTAAAAGCTACATATCTTAATAAACAAGGTACGAGTTTGATGCAATCTTACGAAATCCTATTCCAAATTTCTTAGCCTATTTGCATGTTTAGATTAGATGCGAAATAACATATTTAGTATGAATATGACGTCAGAGAAACTGACTACAAAGAGGTTGCTTGCAGCAATGTTGCAAAATTTCGCCTTGAGCTGAAATGTTTGAGAAGATTTAATTGGTGCTCTAAATATAAAATATTAAAACGGTAATTCGCATTGAAAACCAAACAAATAAATCATTTTCACTTCATTCAGTAAGTTTTCAAAAAACTTTCTTTTTTTGAAAAATTATGTCTGTGCTATTGTTACATTTCTGAAAAGAAAAAGGTTAAACTTCTTTTCCATCTACATGTATTCCTACAACTCGAACAATACTTAAAAATTAAAAGCATTAATTTATTTTTTTTAATTTTGACATGTTTTTAGAGAATATACCTAGCAGAAACAAAATTACGAAAAAACGGAGTAAATTAAAAGAAAGCAATATTTTCGACTATTAGCTTGATAGTTATCAAAATAAATGTTTGATTTCAGAAAAAAATATAGCTAGCAGTTTTGAAATAAAACGAAAGCATCGTTGAAAAAATGCTTTCATTTAATTAAGACACCTCAGAGATGTCAAAAATGTCCAATTTCAAGTTTAGCTTATTTATGAATTTTGTTTTTTAATGCGTATTCGTGATAGATTTTTACAAAAACTAAAACAGACAGTTTTATAAAAAGGCAGTTAGCCTTCTAATTAAGGTGTGCATTTCTTACTAGTTAAATAGCACTTTTTGAAATGGTAGTTAATTAAGAATTTGCATAGAACAATGGAACATTTTATCATTTAATTTAGGAAATATAAAAAAAAATTACTTCGTATTTATTTACTGATTTTTTTCATTTTTTAAATTCCAACACAAGTCGGTATTTTTCTCAGTATAGTCATCAATGGCCAATTACAATAAAACCCGATGTGAATATAAAAATATGCGTGTTCGTATTAATTTAAAATATTTGCCTTCGGAGATTTTAAAAGAAAATTTTTAATTAATTATGTATTAATATATATATTTATAAATAATAGCGTATATTGAATGCTTTTTAACTATAAAGGAAGACAATGAAAGTTTTGGACATGGGTGTTATATTACAAAATATCGAATGGAAGTACTAGGAGTAAATTGTTTCTTACTTCATATTATTTAATAAGTGAAATCTCTCGTTTTTATCTCTTCATTAACTTTGAAACAAAGAACATGTTAGAGCTTACGTCTCAAATTCTCTTTCAACATCATAAAGTTAAATAAAACTGTTTGATAATATTTTGACTATAAACCCATCGTTGTACAACACAGTATTATTCCTAAGTAAAGTTATTCTAAAATCGAATAATAATAATGATGATAATAATAATATGTGATCGATAAGCATTCAATTTTGTTCATTCCACCACGCTTTGTGACAACTATTTCAGTACTTTTTTGTTAATTCCAATCTTTGTGTATCCAATACTCAATATTGTTTAAATTTAGTACAGTTTAGAATATAGAGGCTACATAAAATTTGATCTCCGAACTTAAGTTCTTATAATTAAGTAATTTTAAATGCGAGACTGCATTTTCATTTCTATACATAGCAGCTACAAAAGGTAAAAACCCTATTTTAATCCTCAAATAAATTTATTTCTGCCATATTGTAAAAATCTGTGAACCTTATCAAATCTGTATTTAAAGCTTATGTATTGTGTTATTTATATAAATGTATCTTTTCTATATTAGAAAACGATAAAAAAAAGTTAAGTCCTCCTTGGGAACTTGAAAACCTCGAACGAAAGACATTTTCTTTAAGAGAATTTTACATATCATTCCAACGGTTTCCTCATACAAAACATACTTTCATCGGATACTTTTGTTACAAAATTAAACTTACCGAATACTTCTCATGCATTTGTTTTTAATAAAGGTGCATTTTAATGCATGTTAATATAATTTTTAGTATATATGTATATGTAGCATAAAAGAATACAAATACAAAAATTTTGCAAAAACTTAAAATACCTGGGTAACCTCTTCTCTTGAAGAGCAGCTTACCACAATATTCTTTCTATTATTTTTTCGAATTTTCTCTGTTCGTCTTGATTCTGTCATTGTGTATATATATATATGAAATGTATTCATTGTTGTAGTCGTTAAATAAAGCCGAGTTATTAACTAATTTTCTTTTATTATGGGAGAGTGACGGAATGTACGTACATCTTAGTATAAGGTTTTCAAGCCAAAAGAGAACAGAAGATTCCTGCATTTTCACAGGTAGGGATTTAACAGATAGACACGTGATCAAAGTGAAGGGAATAATAGCTATTTTTAGTATATTACATAAGTGTTTTAGGGAAAATGCATGGCGGCAATAAGTCGCCGATTTCGCCATTTGCGTGAGCGTGGAAACGATTAAAATATTCTTTTAGTAATAAATATGCCAAAACGAGAGATTTAATATATCTCCAGCGCGGGAAATGAAACTAAACTGGAGTTTGAGGAAAGTGATTTCGGAATGCATTAAGACATTAAAATATATAATATTGGAATTTGAAATAAAATTAAGTGAGATTGTCGCATATATATATGAAAGAAGCAAAACTCTTCTCTCTGTTTTTGGTTCGGCATTAAGGATGAAAATCAGTGTTTTAAGCCTTACTGCAGAACTGATTGCAAGAAAATGTCAAACTTTTTATATTTTAGTAATTCACAATAACTTCATTCCCTAAAGTTATTGTGCTTTAATTGCGTTTCTCATTTTTCATTTTACGTTTTATTCTCTTTTATTTTACGTTTTACACTCTCTATATATAGTAATATTAACCAAAATACAACCTGTAATATATGGACATTCACAACAAAATGAAAAAAAAACATATCAAAAATTCAGTTCAAATACTAAAAATCAATTAATTAAACAAAATTTAAATTAAGATCTTATAAATAAAAGTGCAAAACACTGCAATGTGCGCATATAAAAATAAAACAATTCTATGCACTATGCAGCTATTATATGCACTATACTCTTACATCTATTGAAAAAGGCAGACCAAAACTGTTAAGAACAATTAAACTCTTTTTTTTAAATAAATCTGGCCTATATCAAACAAACTTTCTAAATTTTGTTTCTTCCTTTATTTCAGTTCATTTATCCATTCTTTATAAAATAATGATGTTCTAACATATATGACATCAAATATCTACGTGATAGAAAATAGGCTTCATCTGAAAAACAAAATTTTTATTTCAGCCGTTATCTATTTTTTTTTTTACTTTGCGATAAATTATGAAGAGAGATAATTACCATTTGTTATTTCAAAATTTTTCAAATTCATTTTAATTCTGAAAATGATAAAAAAGTTCTTTCTTTGAAAGAAGCAAATCAATCGTTTCTGAATTCTTTATTTCTCCATCTTTTTTTCCTATTCTTCTTCATTAGAATGAATAAAATGAATCTTGCAACGCAACTTTTAAAATATCCTTAATGCTCAGACACGTAAGAAATAAAAACCTACATATGTGACCTTAAAAAATACATCAACCTTCAGGATGCTTTTTAGCCAGAATAAATGGAATATAAATAAAGGATTATACGGTTGTAATAGCATTTGATAATAATTCTTTCCAGCTTTAAAAAGTAGCAATTTTTTCAAGCAGCTATCTTACATTCTTCACTTTTTCTTACTTTCCTATCAAATATTTGCTTTTATCCTAACGTAATTTTAACATTGATAAAATACTATGTTATATTATACGATAAATAATTTATCTTATTACATGAAAGCATATGCGAATATATTTGTCTAGGATATTGAAGATGAAACAGCATAAAAGATATATGCTTTTGAACTGTAACATGATTTTAAAAGATTAAAAACATGAGAAAAAGAACTAAAGATAACTTATTTTTGAATAGCAAGTTACACTGCTACAGCTCTTTCACTGTGAAAAAAATATCAGAATTGATTCAAACGATAAAAAGTTATTTAACAGGGTAAATTTAAACACACATGTAAAGTGTCCTCTCTTTCAAATATGGCACGGCGCATTGTGCCTTCTATTATTAATATAGTTTGAGGCACAAAACGAAAGGTGCCTCTGACTCTGAAAACGTTTGAAGGAAGAATGAAAGGCACCGATGGGAAATGAACTTCAGAGGCACTGGTCCAGAGATTGATTGCTTCTAAACTAGGCTGCTACGCACTTAGAGTGAAGAATCAGAGGTCTACTCCCATAGACCCTAATGGCAACTTTTTTTTAGACATTGAACGTCACATAGACAGTACGCCCTCTATCTGAACTGCAGGAACAACCAGAATACGTCACGTGACGTCACTGCGATCACAAATCAGGAATAGAGCACTATACTTATCAGATCAGCGCACGATTAACAATTATAAAGTATTTGTTGTATTTCTAACTCGTTTTCGACGATTATTAAGATTAGAATATACAATTCTTGATGCATTGATAGTTTGACAAGCCCTAAATCGTAAATTTTAAAAAATTTTTTCTCACTAATGAAATTAAAATAAAATACACTTAAAAAAAAATCATTCGTCTCTTGTAGAGTACAAATGATTTAAAACCTTATGGATGTATAATTTAAAGTATAAAATATTTTTAAAATTATACTTCCTATTTATTCTTTATATAATTTTATATTAGATCATATATTTTTTATGAAAAATCTGCAGGAATTATTTTTGTCGATATACTATCTCTTTCAGAATATATACCTTTAAATAAATTAGCTTTTTAAAGAAGTAAATATTCATACTTATTCAAATAAGTTTAACTTCCATAAAGAAAATTCATTTGCGATTTTTTTTTAACTTTGAGGAAATTAATTTTTTATTACTCAAAAGTAAACTATATATCTCTTTGGAATATTTTTAAAACTTCAACAATAAATTTCAATTAATTCTCTCAAGATACAAAATCATTTAGTACAGTTTTCCTTAAAGAAAAAATTTATTTGTATTTTTTTTTAACTCTGCAGAGAAAATTCATTTTTTTAAAATTATATTAATATTATACTATTTCTTTTAAATATATATTAAAACTTCACCAATACATTAATTTTATTACATTCATTATTATTCCAGATACAAGGTAAAATGCAATTTTCATACAATGGAATTCATTTTGAAGTTTATTTTTTCTGAATTTTTCAACTAACAACAGATTGTCTTGCTTCTAAGTTGTTATAACCCCAATACTCAAAATAACGTAACATTTTTTTATTGAACCAACATAATAAATTACAAAGCATTGCAACTGCATAACATTTTCTAACAAAACACGATAGAGCAGAGGTGATTTGTTGTATAGTTAAAACATTCAATTTAAGAGATGTAATGAAATAAACCAAAAGAGCTGAGCATAGATTGAATGACTTTTGTACATAAATTGGCCCTAGGTCAGGATTGACTCCGACACACCTACGCTCATGCTGTCCAGCATAGTAAAAATTTTATTCTGAAATTACTGTTTTAAACAGTATAAACAGATTTTCCTTTTTTGAATAAATTGCAAGCTTATCTATAAAAAAATCATCCATATACAAGCGTAAAACATATTTCAACTTTTCTACAGACATATTACGGTTTCAAGATTCAATTATTTCATCATTTTAGGCATGTTTAATCATTATTTAACAAAAGAAGAAATTTTTAAAAACTCCGTACCTCCCTCTTTTGTGTTCTGGTTAAATATATATAATGCTTTTAAAATTAAGAAACAATGAAATAAGTTAAACAAATAGGGTTAAAAATCAGACAAAAAGCATACAATTTGATGAAATATTGTAATAAATAAGTCTTGGCCATTTTAATAATATCGCCAATGCTGAAATATATGAAAAATGGTATACTATCTAATTTGTGGCTTTATGTATCAGTTACTTATCACAGTTTATACATTCCAAGAGATAAACACAGCAAGAAAATAAACTCAAATATAAGATCAAATGTTTTATTTGGATGATATTCAGGGTAATTAGTGTGTAAAGTTATCCATATTTCATTTGCTGAATAGCACCATACAATGGAATTTACCTAATGTAAACAATCATTTTGATGAGTTTACTAAACTGCTGAGGATAGAGTGGTTAAATAATTCATCTTATCAAATTTTTTTAATTGTAAATTCATAGCTTTGTTGAAGAAGATTATTCATGGATGGAATCTAGGAATTAAATCATTCTTCTAAAAGCCATCCTGTAGACAATCCCAGCTTCAAAAATAGCCAAGAGTTCCTGGAAAGAACAAACAAATTTCTAGTACATTCCCAATTATGAAATAAACTATACAAATAAATTCTTTTTTATAAAGCACCACCTCATTGTCATGCATAAATATTAGTAAATGAATATTCAACCGAGAGGGTTTCTGATCAATAATTAGTAATTAGAATTCTAAGCAAGTCATTTACAAGTAATTTTCTTATGTTAAGATGTATTTAATTAAAAGAGTAGATCAAAATATTTTGATATCCTTAATAAAATAGTTTTACATAATATATTTGTTTAGTAAACTTCCTTTATTTAAAATAATAGAAATGAGGAGATAAGATAGTTTAATTTTTTTATTTTCAGAAATTCCTAAATATTATACACATTTAAAAATATTAATAAAACAAGAACCAGACTACAGATTCTTAATCGGTTCCTTATTCAATTACATTTCATTACATTTTTTAACACTTAGAATACACATCTAAAATTACTTTTGCATTTTTTAGCACAAATAAAAATTTTCATACTGTAAAATTCCATAGAGTGAAATACTCAATTTTGGTCATTAAGAGAAAATTTGAAATTGAAATTTCACAGTGGATGACTGTTTAAAACACATGTTAAATCATACTTACACACTACTTCTTTGTAAATTTATTGGCTTTCTGTTAGTTATAAAATTTTCTGAATATTTTTAGATTACGAGTTATAGATTTTGAAATAAATTAACCCAATTTGCAGCAGTTTTTGCCACTACACTAATATTATATTTTTTAACAGATGTCTTTGAATTTTCAATGAAATGTCATTTTTATGCAATGCAATATTTTAGTTCATTCTTTTCTCTTATTTTTTAAATGTGATTTTTGATGAATTTATAAAAGATATGTAATAAAATTTACCCAAGCTGATTTTTTGCTATAGATTTAGATTTTTTAAATGAAACAGGAATGCAGTAAGTAATAATTTAATTTGGTTGATAAAATACAAACTGTATATACTCACGCATAACTTTTTTTTGATACATGAAATATGAAACAAAAAAATGGGATAGGAATAATACATCACCAAATACTTAAAGCATAGTTTTTTTTTAAATCTTACAAATAAGAATTTTCATTATTATACTCACTAACAATATCCACAAATATATTTTTTACTCAGGATTTTTTAAATTCAACATTAATAAAATTCATTTAAAATTAGAGCAATCAAGTACACAAAAGATATTCCTCATCACTGGAGTCAGGTTCCTCAAGTTGAAATTTTCTAACATAAATGTAGAGGTAAACATTCCAAAATGGAATGTTTTTGACATTCCATTTTTAGTGCATTAACAACTACATAGTAGTAACAAACTCTTTTTTATGGAATGCTACCTGCCTTCTTATTTTTGATTGGAATTATTACTATGCAAAGTGAAACAAAACCAAGTCAGTTATTTTTATTTTAGAAACAAAAGCTAATTCGGTTTGCTTTTATTTTGAAATAAAACTAAATTAGTTACTTTTTATTTCAGAAAAATAAATCAAAATAATCTAAAAATGTTAGAAAGCTGTCCTAATATCTGCAATATAGTCATACATATATTATTACATACATAATTTTTTAATATACAGCTGTATTTCTATTGACATAAAATTTCAATATAGTTAATTTTTAATGATAAAGGAATTTAGCGAAAAACTGGAAATTATTATAACAGTTAACAATAAATATTTGGACAGTAATAGGACGAAAAGGATCGACATCTTTCGGGGTTAACTATTTTACCACGTCATATTATTCAGCAATAAAATATAAAAAAAAATATAAAATTGACATGAGGTATATTGCATGGACCTCAGTATTATTCCATAAGATAAACAGTTTAAAGTCTACTGCAATTTGCACGGGAAAAAAAACTTCATTACTTTATTTATTAAAGCGAAAATGTTTCCTATCTATTTATTAATGCAAGATTGTCTTTCATAAAGGATTGAAAACACTTATTAAAACCTACATATTCTTATGAAGAAGAGGATCATCGTATACAAAGGTACACAACATGGTTCCGACTTCGGAATTTTCCTTTTAAAAACGCGGGAATCCACAGAGAAGCGCACAGAAAGACAAATCCCACACAAGAATGTAAGCACAATGTAATTTTAAGCTAAATAGATCAAAAATAATAAATAAGCTTGTATCTATGGAATAGAACAACAAATCAATACGAACAACGTCCGGGCAATATGGCGTTCAGTTTCTGTATGGTTTTCGCTTTGTAGTTCACGACTTCATGAGTGGGCGAAATGCGGAGTGAGACCTCTGATTCTTTCTCTGTGGTCTTGCATTGCTAAAACTTGCGCATGACGCAGTAACTGCGTTAAAAGGATCCGGCGTTCGAGTTTGTTGTTTGCGAGCGTATAACTTTACACCCTCGCCAGCTAATTGCTGATTGTAATTTTCTTTTATAGATTAAAAAATCAAACATTGACTTAAGAAATTGTCACAGGCCAAATGTTCCTCATGCAAAATGTAACTAATTTTTCTTCCCAAATCGAGAAGATTTGAGCTCCAACGTTTGGATTTTAATACCGAATAGTCCACCGTGGAACATGAGATTTCAAAAACCTAGATTAAGTAAGTGATTTAACTAAATACTTGCATTCTTTTTCTGTAATGATGCAGTATAAAAAATTGAAAGTTAAAATGGAGATATGTATACATATTTCCTAGAATTGTAAATTTAGAAAATATGATTGCTTTTTACAAATTTATTAGTTGCTGTTGCTGTATCATTGATTATTGTCATCTCAATGATAAAAGAAAAAAAAAGATTTTGGCAACTTGCTACTTGTAGCATTTCTACATATACTCACTTTAACCATTAGGGGAATATTAATTGAATAATTTGTAGCTGGAGGCATTATGTTATTGAGTTTTTTGTGGTGAAATAATTCATTTATTGTGTAGTAATCTAAAGAATATGTTAGGGACCTTCAGATGATGGCTTCATTTCCACTAGGTGACGTTTTATCTAAAAAACAGGACAGGAGCAGATTGTATAGCAATTGAATAGATGTGCTCATATTATTTTTACACTACTAACTTTATTCAAATGAATTTCAAGTTATAATCTTTATGAATAATTTATATTATACGTTCTCATAAAAATCATATGAACAAAATTTTAGAAAAATATTATTTCATATAATTTTTATGAGAAAAAGTATAATGCCCCCTTCTTATATTTATATTATTTTCCCAGTAAAATTTCCAAAGTTACTTTCCTAGGACAAATGCACCCCTTTTGAATATTTGCTGTAACACTGTATAAAAATTGGCCAATTAGAAAGTCAGCTTAGAATTAATATAATAAACTGTAAAAGCATTATTGTTAAAAGTATAAGAAACTTCTTGAGCCCCACCAATTCATTCAATTTCATTTGATGTAGTGAGTAATTGTCAGTTTTAATTTGGCATTAACATAATTATTCTATTTGTGTTTAAATGTAAAATTTTAAAATGTAATTGTAAACAGCAAGTGAGATTCTTAGTTTCTGAACGTTTTTTTTTATTTTATTTATACATTTTAAAGTACTGGGCATGCTAAAATGATAACTTACATTGGTAAAATGATAATTTGAATATGCTGCATATTTTGGAACCTGTAAGCACTCATGCAAAATATTTTATGTTAATTCCTGATTTTTCTGTACTGTATAAATATGCTTTTTTAATATTAAAATATTTTTATTCCAGCTGTTGGTGTATCACATGTATCACTTCTGCCAGTAGCAGAATCCATCGACAAACATCTATCGAGTACTAGCGGAAAAACATCTCGTAATTTTTCTCCAGCGACATGAAACTCAGGTGAGACTGCAAAATCATACAAATTCAAAAATTACTTGTAAATCTTATCAAAATGAATTTAGATTAAATTCACGTTCAATTATCTATACGTTGCCATATTTCTCAATAACAAAACACTTGTTATATGATCGAATGCATATTTTGCTTGAAGGTATTGCACCGAAAGAAACCACATTGTTTCTTAAATTTTGTATTGATGAAGATTATTTTACCAGAAAAAAGTTAAATGACTTGTTACTAAATTTCAAGTTTCATTGTTCAGTAGGAAAACCTTTGTATCCATGAATGTTTGAAAACAATCTACAAGTTAATGCATCAAGTAGTGCTTGTTTAAATTTAATTCTACTTTTTCCATTCATTTTAAAAGATTGTTTTAAAAATGAATCTCCTGAGAGTTTGATATGTTTTCTGAAGCAAATTCAAATTATTCAGTATACTTCGTCTCCTATTATTCACATTGAAATGTTGGAGAATTTAGAAAACCTTATTGCTTCTCATCAATAGTTATTTATAAAATGTTACGGTTCTGAAAATCTCATCCCTAAAATGCACATGAGTATTCATCTACCTGAACAGATAAAGCAACATGGTCCCACAAGGCATCACTGGACCATGCGTTTGGAAGCAAAGAATGCTATAGCAAAAAAATTTTTAAAAATTCAATTTTAAAAATCTTCCCTTTTCTATAAGTGAATATTTTTAAATGCACTTTACTGCTACTATTTGCGAAAAAAATAAAAAAATAAAAAGTGGAATATCTAAACTACATTTTCAATTTTCTTGATGTAGGGAAAACAATCTTAATAGAAAAATCTTATGTTAATACGGATGATATTACTGATAGTGACTTGGGTAAGACTTATGTGTCAATACATAAAGTAATGGTTAATTCTGTGCCATTTTGAGTTGGTGATATTGTGTTTTCTGGTAGTAATAATAACTTCTCAGACAAAAAATCATTTTGGAAAATTATTAAAATTCTGTGGTTTAGAGACAATTTATTTTAACTGTAATGTACTTTTCATTAAGCAGTTTCTTAAGAATATTAATACACTTAATTTCAAAACATCAAAAATATACATTACTTTCAAAGTAACAAATTTATTAAATCCTCTGTTGAATTATCTTATTGATGAAAATATGTATAATGCTTCCTTGTATGTATCACTGCAGTAGTTTATTTGATTAATTAATTTCATATGTAAATAAAAAAGAAATTGATTTTAATCTGAATTTTTATCCGTGTTAATGTATTCCTGTAATTAAAAAAATTTCATTGTGTATGTTTTTTAAAATGATTTTTAGTGTGTAAATAGTAAATTGTTTTAAAAGGGAATCTTGTAATTATTTTCATGCATTATCTAGAACATGGCAGTGATCAACATTCCTAACCTTCATATTTGCAAATAAACTTTGCTATTATTTTTTCTCATTATTTTAATTTCTTATGGCAGGAGGTAGAGATGTTATTATACGAAACACAAGTAGACAGTCCTATATCTTTTGTAAAATCCCCAACTAAAACAATACACATATTAAGTATTTTTTCCTGCCAAAAAGAGCAACATGGAGTGCGATAACAATGGTATCTTTCAGTTTATGTGCATGCAAAATTGAAGCTTAGAAGAGTTCTGAATTAATTTTCCAAAAAAAAAATGCTTATTTAATGTAGATTCATTGCATTTTCTCACAAAATCATTTAATGTAATGATAAATTGATTTAATTAAAGAGAATATTTACAAGTAATATATTAAATTTCTGTTATAAATAAGTAAATCTTTTGAGTCTTTTAAAAAATTTATCTCATAATGTGGTTTAGCTTAAAAGTTGTTAGCATTCTGTTAAAATAATTAAAATGATGCTGCATTAAAATGGAACCAACAAAATTCTAATTTTTTTTAAACTTTAACAATTGAATTTTCTAACTCATTTTTTTTAATTTAAAAAAGGCTACTGGAATTTGTTTATAAAAATTATTAAATGCCTAAAGTATTTTCTTATACATTTATATTTATAGAAGGTTGAATATAGTTCCGAACAGAAGAGACCTGGTTCAAGCATTTTATTTGGAAATGATTGGATCAAGATATTTATTTTGTAATTTGCATCTAACTACTTGCTTCAGGTGACAAAATATTTAATTTGATGTAAAGAACACAGCTATTAAATAAATATGTTGCATTTATCTGTCTTGTCTTGTTTGTTCACACATGTCTTGTATTTTATTTTTATTAATTATGTATGCTATGAATTTTGCCAACAGTAGTAATAAAAAACAATTCCAATTGATTGATTTCCAATTTTTTTCTTTTTATTAATTATTTATCAGAACATTTTTTAGGGTATAAAAACAGGTGGGAAAAGTGATGTGTAACACAGAGTAAATTAATAAGTTTACTACACAATAGCTTACTAAGGAATTTTTAAAGTGTTTGTGTGTCTGGGATTGATATTTTTTTAAAATTGCTTGCCCTGTGTATATATGTATTTATTTGGTAGTACTATTATCTCTATTTTTGTACTCTTATCTCTATTTTTGTACTCTTATTGTTAGTACTCTTATTATACTAACTTTGAATTTAACTACATACTTTCATTTTTAGAGTCAAAACTTAAAATAGCAAAATTTAATTTCAATAAATTGTAATGCTAATTTTAAATAACTTTGATTTGTATTTTAATTAAGTGTGATTGGTTTTATTTAGGATAATATATAAAAACTATGGTCATAAAATAATTATTAATTTATGCATAAACTCAAGCAATTGTTTGTGTTTTAGAAATAGCACAAAATGGAATATTTAGTATTAACAACATTCTGAATGTAATGCATCTCTAATTATAAAAAAATAGAGAATTTATTTTCAATTACTATAGTTTTATCTATTGTAATTTTTTTCATGCTAATCTACTACTCCTTGGAATTTACTGTGCAACAATATAAAAAATAATTCACGATATTTGGTAAACTATATTACAGAATTTATGTTGGAAAAAGTATTCTTTGTTTCCTGGCAATATTTAATGTATTATTTTTAAAAATACAGTTAAATCAGTTTTATCATTTACATATATTTAAACTTTTTTCTAGCATTAGTTTTATCGTGTGATTGTGATAAAAACAAATTAGTAAGTATTTAAGTTGAATTATCTTCCTGTTTTTTTAATGAACAGGGAAACAACATTTAAAATAGATTCCCTCATTAATTTTTGTGTGTGACGTTTAAAAATTTATTAATAATTATCAATTTCAATCAAAGGAGTCTTTCACGACTTATTATTAATTTTAATACATAATTTTTGGTATTTGCTTTAATTCTCATGAACACCAATTAAAAAGAAAATTTTAAGTAGTTGTCAAAAAATGTGCTCGTAAAGCATCAAAATATGTACATTAATATTTTACCATGCGAGATTAAAGTGATTGAAAATATCACCAAAAAGAAGAATGGAGTAATTTTTTGTAGGAAAGAGTGGTGCTTCAAACTGCTAAATTTAGTTGCCTTTACCTTTGGGATTCCACGTGAGCTAGAGGACTAATATAATCCAACATGAAAATTGTTTTTAAAAAAATGGTCGGTCTAGAGATGATTTTAGAGATCACAACATAGTAAAATATCCCCTAGTGTTGCAAAATGACCTACATTTACATTTTGAATTAAATCTTGGGACTGGATAATATTCAGTGATTCCTAAATTAGTCTTTGCATTTAAACTAAAATATCATATCGGAATCAAAATAAAAGGTTGTATATAAATATATATGGAAATTAAAAGTTTGTTTTAAAAAAGTTTTTCATTTATGCATGTATAAAAATAAATAAATAATCATGAGATTTTTTGTACATCTCATTTTCTTTATATAAAATTAAATCTATGATATGCACTGGAAGTAAAATGAACAAAAACATGTGGCATATTATTATATTCTATGCCTCTTAGACTGCAAGAGGCACAGAATATACTTTCAAATAAGAGGCACTTGAATCTGAATTAAAAGGCACAATGTGCCTCTTAATTTCAAAGGCACCATGTACCTCTTAACGTTCAGAGGCACAATGAGCCTCTTAATTTTCAGAGGTACAAAAGTTCAAAATGTGCCTCTAATATCAGAGGTACAGTTTTAAGAGTGTAGTTAGAAGCAGAGAGCACAACACTAATATAAAATCCCTCCCATGTTATTACGCTGGTGAAAAAGAAAAAGGACATTACAACACAGCATATTGCAACATACAGTTCATTATTTTATGAGATACGGACTTATATTTCCAGCATGTGTGTGATATCATGTAAATTACTTCCATTCTGAAACTCTGGACTGGTAACTAGGAAAGGAGATCAAAGTATTGAGTTGCAAATTTCGTGAAAGAGAAAATTGAGTACTTCGTAAATTGTTCTGTGATACGCGGTACTGTTTATAACCACGCAACTCAGAATCATGTATTAAGCTGCTTTGAATTTCTCTCATCCTAAGTATTCAAAGGTATAATTTTATTTCTCCTACAATAATGCAAGTCCTAACTGAGCTATGAGAATATGAATAACCTCTTTATCAATTCTAAAATTTATCATTTGGCAAGTGAAACAAGATTTAAGTCTGCACTTTACAGTTCATACATAGAAAAAAATTACATCAATTCAAAAGAAAGCTTTTATCTGTAGGTAAAAGTCCATAAATAAATCTCTACTGAAACTTAATATTAATAATTTATTATTTAAAAAACTAAATTAAAAACTAAGAAATTAAGAGAAAAAATTAAGGGTTGTTTTAAAGTATATTTATATAGTATGTTTATTTAGTGAGCAAAAGTTACCTGTAATCAAAATTCGTAAATACAAGTCTATGATATGAAGTGCTATATTATTTCTCTAAGACATTTCTTGGCACTAATTAAATGTAAAATTTCTTTAACTGCCATAATAAATATTAGAAAAATATCAATACAAGGTTACCTAAAATTTTAGTATTATAACATTTCTCACATTCAAATTGGATTCCAAGTTGCTAACAACATGATGGATACTCTGGTTTAACACTATAGTTATGCAATATGTCAGCGGTGAACCAAATGATGTTTATGCTTAGTGTCTATCATCTCATCGTGGATTAACGTATTCAAAACCTCAATTATGAATAATTATCCAGCTTTGAGCAAATGATTAATTAAACACTTTGCCGAATATAGGTTGCATAATATGACGCACGAATAGGTTAATTTAACCAAAGCATACGGTAATCAGGTGCTTTTGAGATAATTTTAGAACGATATAACTTGCATGGTGTATTTAAAAATTTATTTGAAATTTGTAAATGTTTCAAAAATATTAAAAGAATATATAAGGTAATTATACACCGTTGAGTGGAAGATAATTTCTGTGGGAAGGAATACTGAAATGCCTCTTCATATCAGATGATGTTTCTTCTTCTTCCTTTTAAATTCATTTTTCAATAAGGAAAGGCAGGATAACTGGGTATCTGTTCATAATCTTTGTATTTATTTAAATATGGATTAAGTAAACTTCCAAACCACATAGTGTCAACAATATATAGGTCTTATCTCCAAAACAATGCTCAAATCACCACTAGAGCAGTACAGAATAGAGATTATTGATAAAAGGAAGAAATTGTGTTGCTTGCATCATCAGAGATTTTTGTATTCAAGGAGGTCTGGTAACTGCACATTTATAACTGCAATAAAAATAACTAGATCACTTTAAGTATTGCAATAAGTTGATTTAATTTCTATTTTATTGCATTTTCTTGTTTAGTATATAAAATTTTATGAAAGGATTCCTTGTTTACAAAATTGATTAGGGGCATCTGGGTACAGTTAGGGCCTTAGGATGCTGACTAGTGTACACATAAAAAGTCTATACCGAGCCGCTTTATGCAATACACAATTAATTTTAATTACTTCAAATCCTTGCGGCGGAACTTATAAAACGTATGGATTATTTAAATGAGAAAGCTAAAGCAGGAAAAGGAGAAAGAGACTGAAATATAAACCTTAAAAATGAAAGAGGTCTCAGTTAATGCTTAAAACTTGACTAAATACTAAAGCTTAAAGCGAACACAATGAAAGCAAGAAAATAAAGAAAGCATTTAGAATGGTGTGGAACTGCGGGTCCAGAACTGCGTGATATAAGAGCATCAGGAATCACTGAAAAGCAATTTCCAAAATGGCGAAGAAATACCTGCATATTTAAACTTACTATCGTACTGCATACTATCTACTATTACTGCATACTATCGTATCGAAGGTCGGCCAATCGGGAATATACATGGACACCACGGTGAGCTATCTGAACTTAGAGCAGAACTGTCGTAAGATAATGAAATCCGGTCAAATTTATTTCCAGTTTTCCTAAGCCAACAGACATTTAGACAGAGAAGTACAAATGAATTCCACATATCAGAATTAAAAATAAATACCAAGGTTTAATTGACATGTACATTGAAACATATTTCAGGCGTAAAACAAATTTCAGAAAACGACTAACTTATTTTAAAATGGAGATACATGAATCGTATGGTCATGTTCAATCATTCTTAATATTCCGACTACCATTTTGAGCTGAAACAATTCATTTTTATCTTTTACAAAAGTTATTGTTACCCTAGTGTAAATATGTCAATAATTTTATAAATTATTTTTTACACTTGAACTCGAGATTTGATTTTAATTATTTTATTCATCTTTAAGTATAAAGCATCAAACCATTTTGTTATATTTCAATAGTGTTAAAGACAAAAATTATAAATAGTCGTTAAAAAACTCAGAATAACAATGCAAGAAATAAATGTAATATTCTATATTAAGATTTATGATAAATGAAAGAAACTTTTTGTGCTAATGATTTATGAAATATTTCATGAAATGGAGAAATATTCTCGCAAAAATGTAGTATTAATAAGCATTATGTTATTTATAAATTATTGTTCGGTTTCTTTTTATCAAAAATATTTTAACCTGAATAACGCCGGGTACAATGCTAGTATTGTATAAAAGCTATATCGTATTTTGTATTCTATGCACAACAATAGCTATACTTGCTTTTGGAAAACAGAATACTAATTAAAAATGTTCTAATATATCTAGTATTCTTCTGTTCTCTCTGAATTAAAAAAAATATTAAAATGATTAATTTCAATTTAAATTAAGATTCTGAGATTTAAAGCAATTGTCAATTAAATGATTAACGGACAGATAATTAAAGGTTATTTGACAGCAAATATTCACGGAAAAGTCGAACAGTTAGAGATTTTGGTTTCGAACATCAGAAACTTGTGGAAGGGACTAATGGCAGAGCGTACTATAGTGCCATTATTTTTCTGATAACCGTTTGATAAACATGGGAAATCTTTAAATTCCGTGAAAGCTTAATTTAATTCACTAAGTATTGGAAAGAGAATGTCTTTCAAACAGAGAATTAATTTAATTGATTAAATACAAATTATTTATATATTTTGTTCAATTAATAATTTTGTATTCGATTTAATATTTGAACACTAAGCTTGTATTTCAAGATAACATACAGGAGTTAGTTAGTTATATTAACTTCCCGTTTTGAAGCAACACAAGGGCTATTTTGGGACGGACCTCGTAATTTTGAACTTTTTTAAACTTTTTGAACTTTTTTAAACTTTTTGAACTTTTTTAATTTTTCAGATGACGAGGACGACACCAGAGCTGGCACCCCCTCTCCAAGCTTCACCAGCGGGAGGACGTTTGGCCACTGCGTATGATTTAGCGTGCAACAGGCCCCATACACGGCAGATCTTCGGTGGAATCGGGTCTCGAACCCTCCGATCCCAAATCCGAGACCTTACCACAAGTCCACCGCGGCCCTCATAACATACAGGAGATGCAAATTGGGATTAACTCAAAAATAAAGATTTTAACGATCGATTCAAGAAAACCAAATAATGTAAGAAAAAAATACTGATGAAACGTTGGAATTTGTTTTCAATTATTTCCACTGTTTATATTTCTTGTAAAGTTTTTATAATTGTTACCACATCACTCAAGAATATCACTATTTAACATATTTCCCTTTTCACTGCCAAATCATACTGAAGATTGCATCATACAGAAAAAGAATACTGAAATGTTGATTCCTGACTCGTGTTTCGTTATGTGAGGGAATGTAGACAGATCTTTATATTTTTGAACTCATTTATAAGAGCATACAAAAGTAAAGACAATAGATCACAGCAGAGAACAACGATTGTATGGAAATCCTCCATCACAGATTCAACGCAATACTTTGTTGAAATATTTAGTCATGAATGAGAAATGGCAGTTTAATCCGCAGTGGGTTCATCAAATAATCAAAGCTTTCACTATGATAGAAGTTACTACAATCCTAGCTAGGTAACTACCGATTGTAGTTAAATATTTTAAAACTAAATACTGAAGGGAATCATGTAGATGCATAAGCCTAATTTATGAAAGGTTAAAAAATGAAGTTTATCATAAAAGAATTGCGGAGTTTTACAAAAAAGTTACATCCAAAAAGTACAGCTCGGATTATTAGAATATTATAGTCAATTTAACTTGTAAATTTTACTCGATCTGCATATTTATTTCGATTCTGGCTTATCGCCTTTTCCTTTATTTGGGAACTTAGTTGAGTAGTAATTTTCATAGTATTTTCTGGAAAGTATTCAGTTCAGGAAAATTTCAACACAATATTAAATATTAAATCTGAAAGTTAAATTCTGCTTTCAAAGCAGAACATTGTTTCAAAACTTCCGTTTGAAAGGTTAGAGTTCTCGAATGAGCATTACATACCATTGAGGATCATTAATTATCCCCTTTAAAATCATTGATGAAAAAAACTTATGTTGTTTGTTGCATGTTTAATATAAAAATGTAAGCAAAGTAATTTTATTGCTGATTGTAACGAATCTGGCAATAAAACATGAAGTTTAAAAAGTTTATATTATCGGTTATACAGTTGAATAAAATAATTATTACACATAAAGTTAGAGTGCAGACAGGGTAATTAACTAACCTGAAAAAAGTATTGAATTAAATATAAAGAATTGCACATTTCAAAAGTGATCGATTATACAATGGAGAAAAATTATACAAAGTTATACATTGTTTAAATTAAACGGTCATTTAATTTAAACAATTCATTTTATCAAAATTAGTTGCAATACAAGTTCGGACACTCCATACTTTTTTCATTAGAAAAATTCTTAGAGATATTCATGAAATCTATAGAATATTTCAAAGTTTGCGTTACTATAAGTATTAATTTCGTTTAAATATTATTGTATCATGAATAATGTGATAAAGAAAAAAAATTGACATTTAAAGTAAAAACACAATTCAGTAAGAACCACTTCTGTTTTTTGGCAATAAATACATATTTATTGAGTATCTCTTGGATATTTTCTTCCTTTTTTCAAATTTGGAATACTTCGGGGTCACTTGTACTTCCAGTAAAATTCTCTTTGGTGAATTCTTTGGCATTTGTTTGACTTTCTTGGCGTTTGTCTGAATCCCATACAGAAAAGTATTCCTGTAGTTATATTTTAGAATCCCCTCAGATGAGAGACACATTGATAAAGTTCATCTGATTCTTTTAACTTCTTCACCCGTGTTCAATGTTAATTTTTAAAGAATGTCATTGTTTTAGGTGATTTATTGTATGAATAATGTAACATTTACTTTCTGTATGGTTTCATACAAAAATCGAATATTAAAATACAAATATTTAGTGCTACATACATGCACCTGTAGCTAAAATATCAACTAATTTATAGAAAATATAAATCCATAGCCATTAAAAATGAGAGTTTTCGGTGTAAATCATATAAGCCTGGTATTATAATTATATTGCACAGAAAATTGAGATTCTGAAGAAAATATTCTCTACATTTTTTCAGATCCTAATATGACAAATATGAATCTGCAAGTACTTCTCCTAAGTAATGCTAAATGTAATCGATATCTTCCTAGCTTTTACAGTAGGAAAGGAAAATGGAAAAGCATCTCTTTGAGAAATTCCAAGAAATGCTTTAGGCGTGAATTATTTATTCTCTAGATTATTTCTTCTCTGTGATTACCGAAAAATGTTCGAATGACGATGCAGTAACATTGATGGATGCAGCATGTTATTTCGTTTAATTAATAGCTGGTGCAAAGTTTTAATCTGCAAAGTGATTTACGAGGTAAAGCGATTCTTGAATTCACGATACTTCGTCTTTGCTACATCCTAGACAGCAAATACTTCAGAGCTACATTAGTTGTTTTTAGTCGTTGAAAAGCTACAACTTGCAAATAATGGATATTTGAAACGTATTGAATTAAATGTTTCTATAAATACAAAAGCATTTCGATATAATATGTGTGCTCTGAAATCGGATGTTCGTCTCTCATTGCATTTAAATTAATTTAATGAAACGTTGAAACGAAAACAAAAGTTTAAGAGTTTCCGAAATTAATGGTATGATATCAGCCTATATCTGTTTCCTAATTTTGATTCTTTGTTGAGAAACTTTGTCGTGCTACAGTAATTTATCGGATAATAGCAACTTTCTAAATTCAGTTTCCCAAGCAACGCTGGAAAAATATATTTATTATTTTTATATTTGAACAGAAATTTATATGTTCCGCAATAAATACTTCAATTAAGAAGCAGAATTTAATTTAGAAATTCATGTAGCTTGTGTGTGCAGATCTGTCTTTGAATTGCTTATTAATAGAAATGAAATTAATATGCCTCTTAAATGAAACACAATATAATTTGTTTTCAATAATTCATGCCATAAATACACTGCTTCTTTCTCTTTTATTACTTTATTTGATTGATTTGTGATAAGATATACTAATGCTCCAAATGGGAATTAACGTACTTTTGAGAGGTGTGCATTGTATAGATCCTTCATATGATTTCCAACATTTTAATTTATTAGAAATTGAAAGCCTCATACTTTTTTTTTATTTTAAATCATGTTCTGGATGTCTTAATTATATAAAAAAATATTGCAAGTTGACATTCCAGAATTTGATTGTTTGGCAATTTAATTCCAATTTCTATTTATTTAAATTTGTATGTTGGAATTTTAATATAACCGCGAATTTCTTTGAATTATGTTTTTTGGATTTTAGAGAGCCTTATCAAAAGATCTATTATTTATAGTTTGGGTATAATATTTAATGAGCGACAACCAGATTTGTTCAGACAATCAGATTTGCAGTTCAGATTTGTTACTTGAAGCACTGTTATAATTATCATTTTGGTAAATTTTTCTTTAAAATTCTTAAAATTATTCTTAATAAAATTAAAGAAGAAGAGAACTTCATTATTGATAGTAACATCGAAATTTTGAATTTTCTTAAAGAAAATAAAATATATAATATTAACACATTTGATTTTGGCAATCTATTTACTAGCCTCCCACATAAAAAAACAAATTGAAGCCTGCTCAAATGTATATGATTTATACCTTAATATTCATATAATAGATAAAAATAAATGGTTAGAAATTTGCAATGTTAATATTTGTGACAATTATCTCTTTAATGGAATTGACTATTATAAGCAGTCTTTAGGCATTCTGTGAATTGTTGTTTTTCTAGTGCATTAGCTACTATATTTCTTTATTCATTCGAGAGAGAACTTATTAGAAATGAACTTATTTACGGTTATCGTTTCATTGACGACCTAATTATGTTTAATTTTAATGATTTTGAATCTATATTTAATTGCTATCCAGAAGAGCTTAAATTAAACAAAACCAATAATGAAATTAACAAATGTAATTTTTAGAATTTGGTAATTACAATTTTGGATTCAGGTATCTCAGGATTGGATCAGGTATTGGCAACTATGATAAATGAAAAGACTTTACTTTCAAAGCTATTACAACTAACTAGTAACTTTCTAATCTGAACTTTAAAATTCAAAAAAAATATTTTTATTCTCAAATTAATAGAATAAAAAATATTTGAAATAACCATTCGACTTTAGTCACAGCTTTAGATAATTTAAATAATAATTTAAAAGATAACGGCGACCCAAGTAATATCTTTAAATTTAACATCTTAACGAAAAAAGGATGAAAGCTAAATTCATGTTAATTAGGTTCGAATTTTTCTCAATAAATGGAGCTAGGTTTGCTAGCTTCTAAACTTAATAACCTTTATTTTTGGTACATTCCGAAGGCGTAACTGTTACTTATATTTGGCAGAAGGTAATTTTACTTTCTTTTTTCTCTCTATTGGATTTGTTAAAAAAGACTTCATGAGGTTTTCTTATTTAAGAAAGATCTTTTTCCTTTATTTCAATTATTGGATAAATTCAGGCCACAGAGGGAATATTATTTGACTATTTAGTTATTCCTTTGACAGAAATTTTATCCATATTAGAACTTCGAGGGCGAGTAGCACTTTGAAAAAGTTCTCCATTCGAGTTCTCTTCCACTTTTTCCATTTTATTTATTTTATCTTAATGTCTTTTAATTTTAATTAAAGCACGATTTTTGTTGTTTGATTATTTCTTAATTGGTTAGTTAACTTCAGACAATATTGATGATGCAATAACTGGCGGCTGCTGCATTGGCGAGCAGAAGGTATTTTGTTATCACTATTGTTTACTTCTCCTGTTTCTTCTGTATTTTCTTTTTCATAATTAAATATGTTTAATGAGTGAATTGCTTTTGCCCTTGTGAATGAATCATATTCTGAAATCCTATTCTTTTGGTATCTTACTTTCTTCAAAAGCTTATCAAAGTTCAAATCTTTTTCAGCTACCTTGGTAGGGAAACTATATAATTGTCTATATTTGTATTTTATTTCAATATTTATTTTCTTTCTGCATTTAAACTAATTTCCCCACGCAATGCTGTCTGAAAACCTTGGTCACCTTTGAAGAATCTGTTTTGCACTGATAATATGCGTTCATGATAAGTCTAACTCATTTATATGGTAAAACAATAGGATGTTCGACACGATTATGATTTATTTAGGGCCTGAAAGAATATGGACCGTTACAACGGTCTTTTGTTTAATTTATATTTTCCGAAAGAAACTACAGGACATCTACATGACGATGCCTATAAATATAATACATAATTATTATGGCACACATTAATTATGAACAATAAAGCTTTTCATTAACTGATTAATCCTTTAACTGCTTCTTTTCTATTAACATAGAGAAAAAAATGATTTTTTTAATTACAGTTACCTTTGTCCTTTAGTTTCTAAAGAACTCAACTTAGACTTAAGTGTTTTAAAGCATTTGTAGCAATTTCTATAATGTGTTTTTAAAACGTATTTTCTCAAAAAGCAGAACTTTTGGTTATAGTCGTATGTTACTCGCAAACTTTACTGTGAGAGTAAGAATTTATTTGAAATTTTAATCTTACACGTATTTTTTGCTTATTAAAGGTCTGGTTTTGGACGATGGACATAACAATTAACTCACCTTCCCCAAAGAAACCGCTTTATAGTTGTTACTACATCACGGGGCTATGATTTTTCCCTTGCGAAATAAATTCAAATGAATATATTGAAAGAAATTATATTACCTTCTTGTAGTCACTATACTATCCCTCACATATATTTCATATTGCCCTGACATAATCAGGCATTTCGTCTAACAAGTAATATTTATAGAAAAAAAATGACAAAAAAATGTAATGATATTGTCCAACTCACTGAAACCTGAGAAAATAAGATCTGTCGATAATATGATAAGAAAGCAATAAACTAAGAAAAATTCTCTGAGGGAATCGGATAAAGAACAAGGAATTCATTCTAGTCCACTTTGTGAAGGACTCAGGACTAAATTCGAAATGGATTTTAAATATTTGGGAAATTTTTCAGTAAGAAGCTTGCATCACTCCAAAAATTGCTTCTCTTAGCCCGAAATTTCCCAACAATAGACAAAGGAGATCAGTACCATCTAATAAGCATTATTTTAAAAGAAAATGGAAAACCAAACACAAACATAAAAACCCTAATAAGATTGAAATGAAAATATTTACCCTCGATGAATAACAACCTTCACAAAAATGAACTTATCCAACGCTTAGAAGAGAGATAAAATGTCCTCACTTTTATTACAAACCAACGAGAACTGCTGCAATTGTGAACTTAAACATTGTCTAAATTTTATTGTTTAAATTTTGTTGTTTCTGCTTAAAATTTAAGTTAAAATGTTTTTAAATTTGTTTATGCTACTTTTTCTAATTGATTTATTTAAGTCACTTAAGTAAGTAACTTATGAACTAATTGTATCGGATACTCATGTACGACTTGTGGAAAACTGGTTAGATATTTAATACAATTTAATTCTCGTGATTTAATTTTAAGAATTCAGGTATGAAGATATTGTTCTTCAAACTTAATGTTGCTTTACAAAGAGATGACATGAACGAAAATATTAATCAATAGCACGTGGTTTATGAATAGCACATAATTAGCATTAATTGAAAAAAATCATTTCAAGATGCTATGTGGAGTTCAAAAACTAAATAAATTAAGTAGATTTTAGATTTTTTTCAATTTAGTTTGATTTGGAAAATTAAAGTTTATTAAAGGGAGTCTTTTTTCAATCATTAGTCATATGAAATTTTCTGAATAAACAGACTTTGATCATTTAAAATAAATGAAACGGAAGTTATATTTCACCAGAACTAACTAACTTTCCTTTATTTATAAAAAAAAATTGTTTTATGAACCAATACAGATAAACTTTAAAATTGAAGCTATTTTTCTAAAAAGTATACCTGTTCTGAGCTGTTTTCTCTCGCTAATAATTTGCAAAATTATAACAATCCCTAGATATAATAAAAGTTCTTGTAAAGACCGTGAATTATTAAAAGAAGTTGTAGACATCATTAAAACGTCGTTATTTTTATTACATGCAGCTACCACTTTAATATGGTATATATATTTTTAAAAAAACAATCAAAGAACATTACAGAATTAAAAGTTTCCAGATATTGGTGAAAAAATAAATGTATACATTAAACACTCTTGAAAAACATTAAATAAACATTCTGAGACAAAGATAAGCTTCAATTCATAATTAAATTCTCTGAATGTTAATAACTGTTCGACAGCTTAACAAATGATTACTATGGACTAATATTTTATAAACTACAACCAAAGATAATTACATAAAGTTTGGAATAGGCATGCAAATAAAAAAAAAATACGGATTACTGCAAACTGTTGCATTTCAATGAAAAATATTTGCTTTTGCCCATTTATTAATTTTACCACTTAACACCATTTACATTTGGAAATCGGCGGACGAATGCAAAATTACATTTCATCAATTGAACCTCAGAAAAAGAGCAAATAGGTGATTCCAATTTAAAAAACCGACTAAATAAAATGCATTTGAAGGTCATTAAATGAATAAATTGAGGGAAAGATCACTTTAAACTCATAATTAGTTTCTATGAATTCTCTCATAAAATAACCATGCCACAGTTTGAGAGCTGTTTCCCCAGAGCAATAATTTCAACAACTACAACAATCGATAATACTAAAAAAGTTCTGGGAAAGCCGCGGATTAAGGTCTGATTGGCGGAAGCCGTCGTATTTCACTTTATACCATTTTCATTCCATACTTAAGTTCCAGCAGGGCAATAAAATTAACGACGCATGTGGGTGCAACTTTAGTGAAGGGAAAAACGTAGGGTTTGAGTTTTTATCAGACTGGGTCATCAAATGGAATTCTAGCACTCCCGCGAGAAATATTCACTTCCATAGATTTTGTTTTTTCTTCTCACTCGGTCCTGATAAAATTCTGTTCACAAACTAGTAAAACTATCACCTTCAAGAAGCTTTTTATCTAAATTAGAAACAGATAAAAGCTGTATTTTTGTAACTGCAGGTTTTGCTGTTTTCGTTTCATATTTTTTCATCGCACTGATATGCTTAGATAAATACGAAAAATTAGCTGTGGTGCGTGTCGTTGCAAGAAAAATAAGGCACCGTTTTTTGTTATATTGGCGTCTCTCATGAGTTTCCAGCGCTTTAATTTATCTTTTAGATCTACAAGTACCTTAACTTGAAATTTAATCGTTACATTTAGGTTTACTTCATTCAATATTGAACAGTTTCATACATTATTTTCATAAAATGTTTTTCTTTTCATAAAAACTGATAACTTAAAAATTATTTTCATCGATTTTAAATCGGACTTATAAATTTCCAAATTGAATCTTTTTCCTGTCTAAAATTAGCAGACTTATTTCCTGATTTCACCAAAAAATCCAATCAAAAATATCAATCAAAATCCATAAAAAAGAATTTTTTATTTAATTATTTCGAAACGTACCGAAATATAAAACAGAACTCTTTATTTAAATATTTCGAAATTTACAGAAATATAAAAACTCATTTTTCTTATAAAAAATTTTAAGCCTGATGATTAAATGTACCTCTGATACGTTATGCCTTTGAAACAAAGATGAAATCACAGTCATTGCATCGTTTCTTTCAACTGTCTTTTACTATATGGGACAAACTAAACTGATGATTCCTATTATTATTCTATTTAGTTCATTGTGTAGTTAAACCTACATCTGCCATAGTCTCTACAAGTAAATTTACATAAACGTTTCACAATTGGAAATAAACATGATTGAGAAGAGGGTGAAAAATTAAATGTAGCAAGTTAATTTCCATGCATTAAACTTCCTAACACTTACGCTGTACTTCGATATGCTCCATCTATGGCATTATTTTGAAATGTTTTATAAATGAAGCACTTAAATTTGAAAGAAAGAAATGTATACAGGACTGATGCATTCTTTTAAAGAATATCATTTTTTATACTTTATGCAAATGCGTAAATTATATCAGAATTTCGCATTAAAGAGAAAACTGTGGTTTTGTGATTAATTATTTTTATTTTTCATACTTCATTAATTACAAAATAATTATCGCAGGAATTGAATGGAACTTTATAATTACTGATCAGACTATTCATGCTTCATTTTGGCACTACATAGTGGCAACAAAAAGTTCTGATATTACCTCTGTAGAATGGCGGTAGATAACAGCCCATGATTTTATTTCTAACAATAGTGGCAGTTGTTAAGTTGCTGTTTGCGTTACCACATGTATACAGTAGTTTCTGTAACGTAAATCGCATCGCACACTCCTACTGAACCGAATAATAAAGATTGATGAAAGCGTGACTGATAATTTTAAATCAACACTAGATGAGAAAGAATCCATTCCTGTACACTGTAAAAAAAATCCCGTAAAATTTACGGTTTTAAACTGGCAGCTGGGTTGGTTGTGCAAAACCGTAAAAGTTACGAAGTAAATCCGTAGGCACAACGGTTTTTTACCATACAGGAACAAGTTTTTCCCGTAAAAGTTACGAAGTAAATCCGTAGTCAAAACGGTTTTTTACCGTATGAAATTAAGTTTTCTCCGTAAAAATGAAGTCATCGAAGTAAGTGACGTCATCGACTGAGTTCAGTTGTTTTTCTCCTTCTGTTCGAGTTGAAATGTGCTGATGTGTATTATCAATTAAGCATATTAATTAATCAAGGCTTAATTATTAGTTTCAATTAATATATTTCTTAATTGAACTTACTTGGACGATTTCGATGCAAGATGGTGACAAAACTTCTAACTCCTCCGAGCCGGGGATCGAAACCGCGTTCATAGATATAAAAGGCAGCCGCTCTAACCACTAGACCACCACTAGATCATAAGATGAAGTAAAAATAATCTATTTGAGTTTTAAAGTCACTATAGCTCTAGTGGCTCCACCTAGTGTTGTAAAAATCAACTATTGCCAGAACATGTGTTTTAAGGTTAGTTTTCATGAGTGACAACAGGTTACTGAAACATGTGTAAACAATAGCGGAGATGGAACCCTATTAAAAACATGAAATGAATGCAATAAAATTACATTTAAGAAAAGGGAAAGTTATCATACGGAAAGCAATACCGTATGACGAAAAATAAAATTTGAACTGACGGTTTTAAACCGTTTATGGCTGGAGCGAAAAACGGTGAAAAACCGTTTTGTCAACAAAACAGCTTTAAACCGTCGAATATACGGAAAAAGTCCGGGAATAAAACGGATATTTTTTACAGTGTAGGTTATATCCATGGACAGCCTTATAGATCACGCTACTGAACATATAAGTGTTCTGACAGAATTTTGATACAGTGTGTAATTTTCCAATCACCAAGTGTTGGCATCGTCAAATAAAGTCGTTCTAACGTTTAATTCTGATGTTTTCGTTGTCACTAAACATACGATTTGTTTATAAAAAATTACAAACGCATAATGAGTAATTTTCATTTCTTCTGCAAAACACAATAATTTAAAACATAAATAAATTACGAATGATTAAGGCTTTTTGAAATGTGCTTAACATCTACCTTAAATATATTTTCTGAAGACATGTCAATTTTGGGGAAGTGATCATGTTTAGAATTCTCTTTCACAAAAAGCAATGTTATCTCCTATCACAAAATCTAATATTTGATTTAATGTCTGGTTGGATTTTATAAGTAGTTGAACCATAATATTGTAGACTTTCAAGTGTATGTAATCATAAAAGCTATTAAGATTTAGATTATGCATTAATTTTCTTGCTTTCTTCAAAAATCAATGTAATTATAAACTCTGAAACAAATATATAAAATGTATAAAAATGTTAAATTAATTAATTTGGTGGTTTAACTCGTTGCGCAACATGGTGTTGTGGATATTCGTATCTAAGTAATCATGCAAAATATTAACTCTGCTGTTCTGTTCTCGTCTATTTAACCCGAAACGTTTCTTAACTTCTAATAAAGAACGACAGTACAGACATATCTTACAGACATTTCGCGACTTTGTTAGTGAGGGTGATGTGTTATTTCTCTGAAAAGGAATTTCTTTTATTCTTATATTGTCTGGCTATGTTTTGAAATTTTATTAATGTATCGTTGGGATCAATATGACCAGATTCGGTTTTCTCTTAATTGTATGTAAGAATTTCCAAAATATATTATTAATTCAATCGGAAATTACAAAAATAAATTCCTGAGAAGTCATCTAATGTATTTTGCATATGCAGACAAGTTCAGTCAAAGTTAGAGAGAGTAATACTTTGTTTATGTGATACGATATCTCCAGTAAGGTTGTAGGGTGAAGTATCGAATCATTTCGCCTGTTGTTAGTTGTATAAAAACACAACATACATACAGTAAAAATCAATAACTCTTGGCACTGTATTGATGTGAAAAAATAAATATTAGCTATTCGCAGATATTTGAGTGAGACTGAAATAGCTCAGCTTATGGAAATGCCTGATATCGAAATGGTAGACGTTTTTGAACATGAAAATCACAAAGTGAGAAAAGTGGACATCAATAAATAGCAATGAAATGAAAGCAAATTAACGAAAAGTTTGTTTTTAGAAGAAGCAGGCAAATTATTATTAATTGCTTCATATATTCATGCAAAACAACAGAACCAAACAAATAAAGAGTCACGTAATATAGTCAAAAGAATACAGGATAAATGACAAAAGGACTTATCATTAACATCCATTGTTAATATACAGCTTAATAATAAACTTGGCTGATGCATGTTCTGTCAATCAAGCATTGATTATAAAACAAATATATTGTAGAAGAATGGTAAGAAACATATCTGCAAGCAACATGTGTCATATTTTTGTCTGAAGTCTGAATTGTAAATAAAAAAGTGGTAAGATTTAAAAACAAATATTCTGATACATCTTTCTATTTCACATCATTATGCTTATATTTAAATATTCATTGTAATTTTTTCAAATATATCATGTTTATTCTATTAAGACACTTATCTTATTTATCTCTAAACATAATATGGTCCTGAAAGCATGGAGAAAAGTGGACCCTGCACTTAGTATTTAGTGTTTGGGTCATATTGACCCGTACGTTACATGTGCATAGTAAATGCGAAGAGAACAGCAGGGATAAGAGTTTAGACAGCGTATTAATAAAGGCGTCTAGACGACTAGTAATGCCATAGGGTTCAAGTTGCGTTGTTATATCCAATATGCCTTAACGTAATGATATCATAGCAAGTTCTGTTTAATAATTGCATTTAGTTAATTATTTACATAGTTCAGTTCCTTGCGCCTTAAATTAAATGAGAGTAGAATACGTTAAATTCCATGTACCACTATATTAATAGTTACATTCATATTTAATATCCTATTAAAATAATGTAGATTATTTATGAAAGAACAGAAAAGATTTTTTAAGAAATAACTAACTGATTTCCCTCATATCCAGCAACATTAATGCAAAATAGTATAGGTACTGTGCCTCCCAAAAATGTTCGTACACTTACGATTTTCAATCAAATAGGGCTCTATCCATTAATTAAAATTAATATTTCAGAACAGGTATTTAATAATAAGATCTATAGTCTAGTCTTGACATAACTACATGAAATATTTTAAAAACATAGTAAAGCTTTATTTTTAAGAAATAATTAATCAAAAAATAACAAAAACTTTATCGCACGAAAGTCTTCGTACGCTTTTAAAAAACCTCTACATATTAGTAAATATTCTAATTTTTCGTTAAATTAATATTTAGTAGGATATCCTTTAGCATCCACAATAGCTTTTTAATTTTTGGGAATAGATTTCACTAGTTTTTTTTGTAATTTCTGCATCAATGTTCATCCATTCTTCCATCATTAATGTTTTCAGTTCGCTTTTCATTTTAATGTCGTGTTTACGTACTCTAACCCCCAGTTCTCTCCAAATATGTTCTATTGGGTTTAAATCTGGCGATTGAGGTGGTGTTTTCAAATTTTGTGGACAATTATAGAGACACCAGAGGCGAACCTGGAGAGCCGTGTTCTTAGGATCGTTATTTTGATAAGAAACAAAGTTATTTCCAATACCCGAATTTTGGGCTGATAATTTTAAATTGTATCTTAAAATATTTAAATAAAGAACATATCTCATTATGCCATCAATAAATACCAAATTACCTAGTCCTGATGCTGATATGCACCCCCACACAAGGACACCTCCACCGCCATACTTAACTGTTCGAACTAAGTTCTTGGGATTAAGTTCCTCATTTTTTCTTCTCCATACCATTATACGCCCATCGGAACCAAGAATGGAAAATTTGCTTTCATCTGCAAATGAGACATTATTCCAATACGTTTCGGGTTTATTTAAAATTGATTTTGCGAAGGAAAGCCTAAGCTTTCTGTTTTTCTCACAACAAAAATTTTCTACGGGCAGAACGCTTATTTAATCCAGCTGCTCTGAGAACTCGTCGAACAGTTTCAGGTGAAACTGAAGTAGAAAATTTTTCATTAAATTCTGCAGAAACTTTTAAAGCACTCAACGGTGGATTTTTCACAAATTTTCTAATTATAAATATCTGATCACGTTTTGTTAACTTTGCCGGTCGACCTTCTCTTACCTTGTTTTCGATCTGATTTTCTTCTTTAAAGCGTTTTATCACATACTGCACTGTAGAATGGGATAAATTAACTAATTTAGCGATATTCCGAACTGATTTACCACTACCATGATGAAAAATAATAAATTTTCGAATGCTGATTGTTGTTTATTTACAAGACGGTGATTAAAATTATGAATTTTTCCGAGAATATTTCTGCGTACGAAGACTTTCGTGAGATAAAGTTTTTGTTACTTTTTGATTATTGATTTCTTAAAAATAAAGTTTAACTATGTTTTTAAAATATTTCATGTAGTTTTGTTAAGAATAGATTATAGATCTTATTATTAAATACCTATTCCGAAATATTAATTTTAATTAATGGATAGAGCCCTATTTCATTGAAAATCTTAAGTGTACGAACACTTTTGGGAGCCACTGTATATACGTTATTATAAGAAGTCTAATCCTCTAATCATAAACGTCGTAAATTTCTAAAATCTTAATATAAATAAAAGTCATTCTGGCTATGTTCCACATCTCCTCCTAAACCAATGGACTGTTTTCAGCCAAATTTTGCACACTTATTATTCACGACAAGGGGAAGACACTTATGAACTTATCAAAGTCCAAAAGTTAATTAAAGAGTCAGTTTATTAGAAATTAACCGATTAATTACGTTTTCCCGCCGTAAATTCAGAACAAATTGTCCGACAAAATATATTTCTATACCATCTTAAAGTTCAAAGTGTTACCTTTTCAGTAATACTAATATTATTTCTGTGACATTTTTCCTTCAATTTTTAATATTTTTTTAATGTTTAATAATTGTTAATACGTGTAGACGATTTTGAAATAATGCAAATTTATAGCTGCTCCGTTGCTAGGCAACGGTTAGACCTTGAACTAATTTACCTTCATTTCTGATAATTTTGCTTATTTTAATAAATATCTGTAATATAAAGCAGAAAATACATGTATCTGTCTGTCGGTCACAATAACTCCTCCTAAACGGTGAACGATAGTGACATGAAAATAATACATGACATTCTAGAGCATATATCCAGGTCAACGGTGCTATTTTCAACTTTCAGAGTTAATTAGTTCTTAAGATATTTAATTAAATAATGAAAATTAACTGCTTTTAAGCCTAATGCTTAGAATTTTTTGACAATAACTTCTGAAATATTTACTAGACAACAATTATTTTTATGCCATTTTAAAGAGCAGAAAATTATCTTTTTAACCCTCTGACTCCTAGCGGCCCTCAAAATCTTACTACCTTTGTATACGGAGGTTTTGTTGACATATGGATTCTTGAAATGGACTCGTCCGCCTTCTCCCTTTTTCTCCTCACAGTTGGTGGTCGAAAGCGCACTGGAGCGTGACACAGGGCTAGAGACTGGGGTCGCTGGTTGAATGATACAGTCCTCGATGGAGAACATAATGGGATTTTTTCAATTGTTACCCCGATAGTAGGGGTTTATAATATTTTTGTTTTTAATGTAATTTTGCTCAATATATTCAAACAATTTATTTAATTATAAAATAATATGTAGCACCGTAGTCAGGAACTGAAATTTGTCATGGCTATTTATATTCCTTTTACTAGCTATTTGATAAACTTTTGGATTATAATTCTTCACAATTCTTTTTCACAAAAATGGTATCCCCTTTTAAGAGAGATAAATTAACCTGTTGCCTCCTAAACTGGTAACCTTCAGAAATGACTAAAAATAAAAAGGGAATATTTTGAACATCCCCTTCGGAATTGAGTTGTGTCCTGTTCAATCCACGCTGAACAAGAGAAAATAAGCTCCTTTACAAAGCAAGGCTCCCAATTCTATAGCAAAATCTCTCTGACACATGTTCCAGTAATTTTACCACTCCTTACTAGATAAATGATTCTGAAATAGACTGTAAAGGCCAGATGTAGAGTTTTCTTTCCTTGGTTATTTTTAACGCTAATTATAGCGACATTCGGTGATTGATTTGATGGTACATTTTGTAATGACAATGCAACAGGTTAACAGACTTCTTTTCCCATAGAGAGACATATGTTTCTGTATGAAAAACACACGCTTCTTTCTTAGACTAGGGGAGAAATATAAACAATTTTAAGGGAATTTATTTTTGAGGAAAGCGCAAATGTTTGTAAGAAATAAAATAGAATTGCGAACGTCTATATTTCCTTTGTACGAAAAAAGATAAACTAGAAAATTGAGAGTACTGTAAGTGATTTATATATAAGAGTATAACATAGATGTGGAATTTAGTAAATGGATTTAACTAACAAAACTGATACACCATTCATTATATCTCACGATAGTTGATTCAAGATTAAAGTCTATGTGATTAATTGAATTTCAACTAGTATTTTTAATACCTAATTTATAAGAAAGGAATTTTTTATTAAATAAAAAGAATATAAAATAAAGTAACTTATCAACAATATAAGCAGCAAACTCAGAAAGTAGTAAATCTACTATGTTAGATTCGGTGGATTTTACCATATTTTAAAATTGTTTGAGGTAAAATATTTTAGTCGAAGCTATTTTTATTTTTTTCTAAATGTTTATTTGGCCGGTAAAAATTCAGTCAAGTTTTTGATTTTTTTCATGTATTTTAATTTTTGAGATTGGCTAAAATTTAATGAATTGACTGAAAAATGTTTCCGACAATTTCCAATTTTCCAAATCCTAAATCAGTTTGGAAAGCTTTTAGAGTGAATGTGTTTTAATTATTGTCCCTCAAATGTCACGTAGAAAAACATCAATCCTTACCTTTTTCTAAAAAATGAAGTTAAATCACTGATATATGATTTTATAATATGACTCCTTATCGCTTAGAAATAAAATTTAGTGTCTTTATTTAACACGTTATTGACCAAACCATTTACAGCATTGTTTTAAGAAAAAACAAATTTAATAAAAACATTTTTTTAAATGTACACATTTCTTTAGTTGTATATAAAGGAAAAAGAATTCTATTTTAATTATTCCTTGCTGATTGATCTTTTTTAATTCATTATTATAAATATTATGTAATCTTGAAATAATTTTTAACACAAATTTGCAATTATGAAACACCTCTTGTAAGGAATTGAAATTTAGTTCAGTTAATCGATTAATTTATATTTAAGTTATAAAAATATAAAAACTGTTGTATTGTCATCGAGAAGAAAAATTACGAGAAATTTTAAAAATCAAGTACATCACTAATAAAATTTAGCACAGCTTGCGAGTGTTTTGCTTTTGTTTGTTTATATTTAAAATCTTGAATCCTTCAATCAAGCCCAGTGAATCAAAAAATTACATATCCATGAGTAAATCATTTAATTATATTTTCTGGAGTAAAAGTTAACCCGTTTTAAAGGAATCATTGTTAATCTATTAACATACAAAATGATATTTGTCTTCATTACAAGAAATTCGAAAAAAAATTCACTCTAATAAATAAATTTCTAAGAAATTTAAATTTTTAAACTGTATTCTTAGCTTTAATATTTTTTCATTCAAATAAACACAGATTGAGTAAAAAATATAACAGGTTAAAATTATTTCAGAATCTTATTTTGAAAGTTCAGCGCGTAATTCTTTCTGAAAACATTTGAAGCTTACCGCAGGCGAAATCAATTCATCACTGTCAGCCATGAATAGCAGACGTTTCCCCTCCCGGAGGAAACCCCTTGTGGGAACTTCGCTTTACTACCCAAACCCCTAGTTTGACCCTTGCCCGCCCGAAAATCCGCCTGGCTCGTATAGAACCTACCAAGCCGGCTGGGGCGGGTGTCGTAGTGAGAGTGTTAATGATATTAATTCCATTGTGATGAAGCTTTTTCTCTGATTGTTATTAGGGTTTTAAAATATATTTTTAACGCAAATTCTAGCAATACTTTTATTCTTATAGAAATAAATTCAAGCCAAATTACTGTTTCGCGCGCGGGCTTTTGCTAGTGTTAAAGTTAATGTAAGAAACTATTGCTTTCTTTGACCATAAACAACAAAGGAGACTTTTCACTTCCGGTTGCGTGTTGTAGTAGCATTTACAGCTTTTAATATAGTTATATAGTGCTCCAAAGAAGTTAGTGAATTATTCTCTCCACGTTTTGTTCATTTCACAAATTTTTAACTGATGTTAATGAGTATGTGATAAGCCTTCAAGGCTACTTAGTCCAGTTCTTATCGCAGGAAGAGGAAAAAGGGAGGGGGGAGATGTTCTAACGGTCTATCTGTCGCGAGAACTCATCCTAAACGGTGAATAGTTATGACATGAAATTTGCACATGCCATTTTGGGGCACGTTCTTAGATTAATTCTACACTTTCAAACTTTCAAAAATTACTTCCTAAGATATTTAATTAAATAACGAAAATTAAGCCAATTTTCGGCGTTTTATATCAGTTTTTCGCCAATAATTTCAGAAAAATATATTGCACGTAGATTATTTACATACCATCTTAAAGAACAAAGAATAATCTTTTTAATGATTTCAAATTAAATGCTATGCGTTCTTTTTCTTATTTTAATAAACATTTCAAATTTTTTTCATACACAATTTGTCTCAATGCTTTCTGTTATTGTAATGAAATTCAACCATTGATGGTTGTATCAAATCCTTCATTCGAGTATTTTTGACATTGTGAAAGTTGTGATAAAAAAATTGTTTTCTTTGAATGTTAACAGAAATGCAGAAATTTTATTTAGCTTTTATTTCATAGCATATACCTCTTTCAATATGATTGCGCCACAACAAAATGATGTTAATTACTCTCTTTCCGCGATGCTTCATTTAATTTTACAAATTTGTAATGATCGCAATGAGTGTTTAAAGTCCTTCAAGATATTTGAGCCGGAGGGAGCGGGCCTAAGTAGGAAAAGAAAGATCAATATGCGATCACCAAAGACAAGAGAATTGTAGTCCGGAAAATGGCAAAAAATAAAAGATACGAAAGAATTTCTGATGTAGCAACGATTGGGAGGGGGAAATGGAGAACGAAGGACTACGAGATTCTTGTCAGGTGGTTCAAACTAAGGAGAAAAAAGAAGAAGGGTGTTTCCCTGATGGTTGAAAGGGTCAGTTGATTAAAGAAAATCAACGAAAGAGGCTTCCGCGAAAAGCACTTTTATTAAATTGAAAGTGTTATAAATACTTGGACTTGAATATATTTTTTACCTGAGCATTTTATTCCTCAAAATTTGTTTGACATGAATGTAAAAATATCAGCATCTTTGGATCTGTCTTTAAATATACATTATTGAAATGACACAATTAAATGGAATTTCATTTTAAAATTTTGTTTCATCCATTGTGCATAATTTGTCGTTTTCAGATTATTTTTAAAGCATAATTTGTTTCGTTTTAAATTTTCAAAATCGGTGTGAACAGCATATTAGTTACCCATTCTATTACATACATAACGTCATTTAGATAGAACTAGCATTAGTTCAAGTTACAAGAACGTGATTGCAATTTATTATCATATGCAAGATCGTAAATTATACATGAAGAATAAGTTCGACAAAATGACGTAAACGTACAAAATGCATTGCTTTCCGTATTTGTTTTTAACGAAAATCGCGATTAAGGCATTAAACGCCCACTTACATTTTTAAATAATATTATTTACGTATTCGAAAAAAAATATAGTTGCAGTATAAACATATTGGAGACAGCGAATTTATTCAACAAAACGACCAGCCCGTCCAATGCAGTTTCTAACCCTAACTTCACCGCTAAATGACGGGTATTACTGTCCGCTGTCTCATGCACGTACCTTTACTATCCAACATTGCTTCTATTTTCAAAAGCGAGTTCGGTATGGCTGTTCACTGGATAAGTTATGCAAATTTACCCGATATACCTAGCAAACGTGTGTTGCTTCCAGAGGAGACTATTATCCAAAGAAATGTAGTTTCGGGATGAAATATTTCCTATCTGTTTCTAGTCTTTCGCCTTTATTCAAATATTTTTTGAAGTTATATGTTATGGGTTCACTGTAGATATTTCAGGCATGAGTTTTTGCTATAAATTGAACAGTATTCTATAAAATCCAACAGTGTATCGCAAAATATGGTGTTTTTATCACATGCTTGTATTAACATAAAGCTATTGAAATTATTTTCAATATTTACTATCAGAAACGCTCAGTTTAAAATTACTTATCTGATACAAATTGAAATGAAAAAAATGACGGGAGGCTGTCTTTTCAAACAGCCGCTGATGTTAAAGGCGTAGGACTACTTTAATCGCGTGAATCTTTTGTTTCTCGAAGTTCCTCGTAATTTTTTAAGTTGAAGCAAGTTTTTTTGTAACTTCTCTTGTTACCCTTTATTTCTAAAATAAGACATTAGTTCTGATTTTAGCATATGTAGTTACCGAGATATAGAGGATCGCGTCACCAATTCATGCGTATTTTTGCCCAACTTTGCGAGTCAGTAATCGCTGAATTACAAATCCGAATTTCAAATTTTTTTGTAACTTCTGTTGTTACCCTTTATCTGTACAATAAGACATTAGTTATGTTTTTAACATATGTAGCTACCGAGATATAGAGAGCTACCATACCAGGTTTTGTGGCATTTTGGCGTGTGAATCAAGTTCCTTCCTAAGACCTCAATAGGAGGAACACAGTCCTACGATAAAATGTAATTACAAACTCTTAAATTATTAAAATGTAAAGTCGTTTAGCGTTGCCTCTGTTGAGTGTCATCAGCATGGGCCCACAACATCACTGCTAGACAACAGAGACTCCTGTGTTCTATCCAAAGAAAGTTTCTGCTCAATATCACAGGGGCGTACAACACCACCCCAACGGCGGCTCTCCAGGTCATCGAAGGTCTGATGCCTCTTCACATTAAAGCCAAAATGCAATCAACACTGGTAAGGGTAGGCCGCCTGGGTAGAAATTGCGATTACGAAGGTACCCATTTTGACCATGAAAGCTACGAGCAGCCATCACCACCATCAACAATACACCCAGCACTTTTTAGCCTGGAAGATAGAATCACACATGGGGGACAAGTTCCTTCCAATAGAACGCCAACTGAAGTGTACACAGATGGCTCAAAGATAAACGATCAAACGGGCAGCGCTTTATGTGTCATTGCAAATGAAGCTATCACTAAAACCTGGAAGGCCAAGCTGAGCCCAGCCAACACTGTGTTCCAAGCAGAAATGCTAGCCCTCAAAGCAGCCATCGAGTGGGCCAACACTGCAAACGAAGATGTCAACATCTGGAGCGACAGCGAGTCTAGCCTCCAAGCTCTTAAATCCTTTAATGTAAAGAGCAAAATCACTCAAGAGGCACAAATGACCCTTCTGGAAAATGCCAGAATCAGGCTCGGCTGGGTTAAAGCACACACAGGCATAAAAGGCAATGAAATAGCAGATACCCTTGCGAAGGAGGCAACCACGGATGGAATTCCAGCCAGCCTTCCATTCCCAAAAAGTTTCCTAAAGAAACAACTTCTACAGCTCTCACTCTCGCGTTGGCAAGCTGAGTGGGACAATGGTGAGACGGGCAGATCGGTCTACAGCATTATACCGAAAATATCTAACAAACAGCTGCACTGGTCCAGAGAATGCATCCAATTCGCCACTGTCCATGGGCCCTTCCCCAGCTACCTCAAGAGATTCGGTCTCCACTCTACAGACTACTGCGGATGTGGGGAAATAGGAAATCCCCTTCACTATGCAACGAGATGTCCACTCACTTTATCTTATCACCACAAGGAACCAAGCCCACAATTCATAGTCCATTGGTGGAAGAGCGCCCTATCCAGAAAATTCTCAAGACGAAATATAGATAACTTAATCACATTCTTGGCGACGAACGAAGACCTAATTAAAAGTCAAAATACAACACCGTCACATACTCCTGCCTAGAAATAGATACTCCCAAAGATTCACCTCCAAGAACCAGAAGTCCGAAGAATTCCCAGTTGAGCAGCAGAGCACACTAACTTAAAAACATCAACCAGACACCACCAATTCTTCCGTAATTCATTCGAAAAATTCACCCTTCACATCACCGCCAACCCTTGAGTAACAATTCCAGCGATCCCTCAGTATAAATATCAAGAGAGAACAAAAACCAGTTCCACGATTTTTAGGATGGTCATCATATATCATCATATAACCGGTTGTGTTACATTATTCAATTCTTCTTCTTCGTCGCATCGAACAACACTATCAGCCCCGAATCATGAAGCTCCAACTGTATGAAAAAATGTAACTAAATGAAACATTCAACCCTTTCACTGCACTCAAATTTGATAACTCCCCTTGTAAATTTCTATTATAATACTCGGATTGTAATCCTCACTGTGTTTTTTATTCTTCTTTGTTCATGTAATTATGTTCCCTTTCAAGTGTATTTATATCCTAATGTTGTAATTTTTTTTTTTTTTGCTTTTTCAATAAAGTTTCACACATACTCATCCAACCGACAGGGTGCCGTTTAGGCGCCGAGTTCGGGGGTATGCTGTGGTGTTATGTCATACAGTCTTTTTAAGTCTTTAAAATTGTAATTGAAATATATCCACAATAATTTCATATTTAGCAAATGGATCGATTTCAAAGAGAAATGTATGGATAAAAATATAATTACAATAATTTATTTTCCTTATTGCTGTACGAAAGGATAACTTCTTAAGGATATATTTTTAAAGGATATGATCGCAGATAAAGTTAAAAAAAGAAGTTTTTTAAAACTTACTTTTGTTACCGTACTTAAAAGGAGATTTTTTTATTGAACATATTTTCAGCTCTTTGGGTTTTTTATTTATAATTCATCACTATTAACATAAATTAAATTAACAATTATTTTTTCACGAATTCCATAATAGGTAACGCCACCTCTATGGAATGAAAATTTAATTAAATAAACCGATTAACTGAAAGTAAAGTTTTGAAAATAACATGTCATCAAAAGCGTTTTTACATTATTACAGTATACCAAATTACGAAAAAGAAATAAATCACTACATCGAATATGAAATAATAGCGTGTAAACATATTAATAAAATATATTGCTAGTTTAGGGAAAATATCAGAATTAATAAACCATAGGACTATCATGTTACTTTCAGAAGATAAAAAAATTCCATTGATGTTAAAAGTTATTGAGAATCAAATAATAACATTCAAAATAACCGTTCTTAAATAATTAAATATGATCCTCTAAACCTAAATGAAATGCGCAGAGATTTCTCAGATAACCCATTTAGCTTCATTTCTAAGTATAATGAAAAATAATTGCATTTATTGAAACTCATCACCGTTTCTTCATTTGTTTTTTAAAGAAATATCCAGGGGTCGAATTTCGGCAGCCTTTTCCTATTATTAAATAAAATCTCTTTGATTATAAACTCAGAATTTACAGAATTTAAATAAAATAATTTTAAATCTGCTTTAAGTTCTCATTTGCAATATATCCTTGATTGCAATAATTTTATTAAAGCAATTTATTTGTTTAGAATTGCTCGAAAAGTTTCACCATTCTTCTCAATTAGTTGGTGTCGGATCCATCATCAACAATGTCCACTGCAAGTAAATTTTGTCAATTATTGCGGCGAAAAAAAATCAGATTTTGAATTTTTTTTTTCATGCTACCTTCATTGAAGAGTGACCATGGATAATGTGCTAATTCATTCATACGCAAAGTAATCCTGAAAGTCAACGTCTTATTTCTTCAGGATAATATCCCTCGCGCAAAGTGTTTCGCATTTACTCATTACCGAATTCCACTTTGAATTTGTGCCATTGGAAAGACCTCACCTGTTTCTCTCAATTTAATTTCTTATATTTCTCTTACTAAAATTGACTTACTTTGTTCATGCTTCATGTGCGCTTATAATACCTGTTGAGTGCCGCAACTTCATATTTTCAACATTACTTTTTTCTCTTGGATTTAAAAAACAGTAGAAAAATCCACATGTTTTACAGGTGTTTATTTCGTGTAGTTTGTTAGACCAATGTCGCATTTAGATTTACATGAACGCTATTTTAGTATGGATCTTAATATTCAGTTAAAGAGGACTCCATCTTAGTTGACTCGCCCTCTCTAAAACTCCACACTACACTGAGCATCTGGTATTGGTATACCGACATATATATATGCATATAAATATTTTTGAATGCTTAATTATTAAGAAAACATCTTTGACTATAAGCGTCATATTTCGGAAAAATGAGGGTGACCTTCCGCTGTAACTTCGATAACAGTTAATACTCATACTACTGCAGCAAGATATACATTGTTGGTATCCTTATTACGTAGAATTTTATACTCTACAATTTTATTGTGGCCATATTTAGGATTGAAAATATATACGTTCATATAACTTAAGTAACAGAAAAATTACCCCATTTAACAACTTTTATCCCCTTATATAGCAGCCGAAGATTACCTTTTCGAGGGGAGAAACTAAGGATAGTTATACTGCACCCAAACTGAAGTGATTAAAGCAATAAAAGCCTCGCCATATTTTTTTTAAATTTAAAGTTCACTGTCATGGACCTGTACGGGAATGAATGATTGTATTGGATATGATACGAGTAAGGGTTTCTGCTAGATACCAAGGCAAGCGAGATAATTAACATTTTGTTTTTTGTAATTTAAAATTCTAAGTTGAAACTAATCATATATTCTCCCTTAACTTATATTGGACAAAGCAGAAAGAGATGCTAAGTTTTATAAAATTCAAAAATCTAAAAGAAAGGAATTTACAGCTGAGACTAAAGACAGAAGACTGATTGATTGTGTGACTTTATTTTATTACAGGACTAGTCGCCTTCGGCGAAAAGCCTCTCCGCCGGTAATATGATTTCAATTAAATCTTGCACAATTTTATATTCATGGTTCTCTTAACAACGTAATTTTGAACATCAGATTGTATTAGATATTTAACCCATATTCTATTAGTCACCTTGTACCTGTTGTGTTCATTGTCAATATAAATGTCCTTAATGGAGTCAAATAAATGACCATGTCTTATAACCTCTAATTCCAAGTTGTCGGCACTATCTTCACTTTCTTATTCCTCTTGTAAAATATGCATTTTATTTCAGCATTAAGATGACGCAGCACATTTTATGGCCAGTGGCATTTTAGCATTTAGCCAGCTGAATTAAAACATGTTCTAAAAAGAATGAAAACATACCAACCATAACCTTTCAACTTATGTTTCTTAGAATAAGCAAAGTAATATCTCGGAGAACTTCGTTTACAGATTTCACAAAAAATTTGATGAAATAAAATATGAAAGCAAAATGAATTAGGATATTATCTCAGATTACAACAATGAAAGAGAAAGACGCATTTAAAATGGTTTCAGTTGCGTTGCAACAATGAAAAGTATTGTTGCACATTTTGCCAAAAAATATATATTTTTAAAGTTAATAAAATTCAAGAAAAGACTGTACGGCAATTTAATTGATACCATTGAAAAGGTAAGGGTTTGAACTTTCAGATAGTGTAAAAATGATATTTGTGCTGTAATAGTTTCGAAAGTTATTAAGGAAAAACACCAAAATGTCGCTTAATCTTTAATTAATTAAAACTTTAATCAAGATTTCGAAAAAGGGCTCCGATGTGCACATTCTCACTCTCCAAAGTATGTTTGTGCCAAATTTCGTAGCTCTAAGTCCAGCGGTCTACCCTGTACAGAACCAACACACACATATTCTCCTTTAACATTAGTAGAGATATATTAATTGCAATGTCTCTCTCTACAAATGTTTATCTATCTCCATATAAAAATCATGTGGTTGTGTCAATAACACTGTCTGCCAATGTTTTTTAATGTATTCGAAAGATTTTACAACTTCTGTTGTAATTTAATACAATAAATATAAAAAATATTGATTCAGGAAATACTTCACCCTAGTGGATTTCTAAAAATTAATCTAAATTTATAAGGTACATACGGTTTCTGTTCTATCACGTAATATATTTTTAAAGCCCTTATAGCTGATAGATATAAAGGGAACCCACTAAAATTCTGAGCCCCCCCCCACCATCAAAATGATGCAACTATAATCATAAAAGTAGTGTCTAAGTATAGTTAAGAAGTTACAGGAGCCGGCTAAGCGGAAAATTCGGATTTAAAGTTTCTTGCACGGAAACGGATGAAATATGCTATAAAAGTTCCATACAAAATTATAGAACAAAATCCTTTTAGTATATGAAAAATTACTTGCTGCAAATTAATGCTAAGAAGAGAATACTGTACAAAGGAAGATGCTGTACCTCGGCCACTATTTTACAATTGAAAAAAAGTGGTCAAATCAAGTTTGAAACAGAAAATGTTGAGTGCTTTAGAAACATCAGGAAATTAGCTTTTTAATTCCCTTTAGTATTTCTTATAACTTATCACGTGGAACTGTAAAATTTGAAAAGACAAAATCTTTCACTTTTTACCAAAGTACAACACTACATTGTACCTTGGCCAGGGCAAGAAAAAGAGACATTGTCAGGCGTGAATTTGGTACAAAACTAAACTTTTCAAAATCATTTCGCAATATTTAGGTAGATATGATAGATGAACTATATCACAATTGAAAAAGGATGTTGGTTTTCTTTAAAATATGTAGATGAATAGTTAGAAACATTTGTTCGCACAAAACTAAGTTATATATTAATGACTTTAAATTACTTCGGACTAGGAAAAGAACTACTAGTTTTAAAAAAGAAAGTTATAAAATAAAAATCACATTATAACTACTAGCAGACTTTGTCCATCACCTTGCTTGTCGAGAATACTATTCTGTTTTATTCAGTTGAATCCGTTGTGCGTAATTTGGTATTCACGGTTCCCTTAATTTTTACTTCCCGGTGTAATTAATATCTAAGAGCTTAATATTTCCAACTTTCAAAAAAAATTGATGGATAAATAATATTAACGTAAACTTTTCACATTATTTAATATACTATCAGGTAATTATTTGTGCTTTTATTGATAAAAATACCTTTCAGTGCGTGTGTCAGTTATGGAGCCAAGATGGGAACAGGTGAAAAATAAGAAAGAAAATACTCTTCTTTAAAACAGGAAAAAAAAAAAATTCAGCACTTCCTAAAGCATCCGTCATCATCCGAAAAAATATTTTTCCACTTCAGTTGAAAACTTATTACCCGAGATGACCACGTATAAGGTGACAGTGTTGTCACTCTAAACTAAACATTTTGGGTGTGGAAACGTAATTTCTCTACTCTCTAGCTTT
>BGPR01001373.1:101693-138239 GCA_013235015.1 Araneus ventricosus
AGAGGATAAGTTAGATTGCGCTAATAGATCGCGCATACGATTTATTTTAAACTGTTTTCTTGATTTCATTAATTTTTAAAATTTTGTGTTGAGAATATGATTTCAAATCAAAGAGAGAGAGCGATTTTCGCTAATAACTTTATTTTTCTAGTAGAATAAATTATGAAATTAGGGTTCAGAAGTAATTACTTTTAAAATGGGACAAAATGTAAGTTATTATTTTTCAGCAAACATTGACTGTTTTTTTAGGTTTAATTTTGTTTATAAAAGTTAAATTTTCAACATTAAGAAAAGGCAATATAGATTTCTTTAAAGTGCTAGTTCTATATTTAGTAAAAAGATGGAGAATTTTTTAATTTTATTTATAAAAAGAGCTATTTAGTTTTTTACACATCATTGATTTATTGAATTAATAAAAAGAAGGACGGTCTAGGAGATGCTAATAAAATTCGTTTTTTCTCCTAATACAGAGAAAAAGATTATCTGTAACTGTGCTATCATCTTTGCAGCAAATTTGTTTTGCAATCGTGGTGTGAAATTCGTCATAACATCTTCACAGCAAACTTGTTTTGCAAGTGGATTGGCCGATTATGCTTTGTTACTTTGCAGGAAGTTCGCTGCAAAGTTACCACATCAAGTTTGTCATGACAAGCTAATATCAAGAAAAATCAAACTTGCTGCAAGTGTACATGCTATCTGGGTGTGTGCTTAGTGCTTGGCGACTGATTTTCAGCTATCAAATGATACGGCATATATAAGAATGCACAGAAGAAGCTCGCCGTCATCTAAGTAAAACCACTTAAATTCTATCTTTCGATGAACTCGAAGCTGTTTTTTTTTCAAATTATATACGCAGGAGGCCTGTAGGGAGCTAAGAACTCTCCTTTGAATACTTTATGGTCGACTCCACAATTTTTCTCACAGACTATGGCTAGGGATCGTTTCACAGAAATCACGCATCAAGAAACACTGATAATGCAAGGAAACCGACGGAGCAATGCGTAAACAAAGAAGACAACACTATCAAAAAGAGAACCAAATGTAGGGTAAAAATGTCTTGTAAATGAAATGATACATGGAACACATGTCCTGATGGCAAAAAAACAGTTTGCTGAAAACGGGCTTCAAGAGAAGTGTGTTGTATTGATTGCTATGAAAACTAAATAAAATGAAAATAAATCAGGTTAGTATCGTATAAACTTTCAGTTTCATTTAATTAAACAAGAATATTTTAGTTTATTAGTATTGTTATCTGCATTTATTATTTATCTACAGCGGAAAAACTCAATTATTTGAGCAGCGAAAATATAAATATGATTGAATTTTTACTTATGTTCTGTTTAATCAGACATTTTGATTATCCAAATAGACTAAAATCCCACGGCATTCTGATGATAGAGTCTTTACTATATTCTTATAAATTGATTTTTACCATATTTCTAGATTTTATTTATCTAATTTGTCAACACTCAAAAATTCCAGGAAGGGCCACAGAGGCCCCTTCCGACTTCCTAGGTATACGACAATTTTCAGTCTTTCTAGTGTTAATGATTTAATATACATTTCTAAATGCACACAATGATCAATTATACATTTCTTATAATATATAAGATTAGAAATGTATTCACCACATGACGAATAAATTCGAATATATTGAAGAAATAGGAATGTGATGGTAGGAATTAGATATTCTTCTTCTTCGAATAGTAATAGTGTCAGAAGTGTTTTGATATGCCTATTTATTCGAATTTTGATTTCTGCCAAAAAAGGATATTGGATTCAATAGTGTTGTACGTGATCCAAGATATTTCATAAATGCCATTGACAGCAGTTGTATTCTTGAAGTTGTATCAGGAAAAGTAATGAAAAAATGGCATCAATATTCTAAACAATTGTACGCGAATGACATATCTGCTTCTTTTTTTGATAAAATCATACCATACCGTCGTAGCTCAGGCAGAAGTCAATAAGTCCTGAAAAGTATTTTGAAAGACTAGTGGAGTGAATTAGAATTCGCAATTGATTATTTCGTGATGGAAATGAGCTATTTAAACATCAGTAAATAAACCGTTGCAACTAGAAATTTTCTATTTATCATAACGACTCAAAAATAATTAATGACTATTTTATATCTCTTAAACAAGCGAGGTAAGATACATTTTTAAACCTATGAAGGAAATAAACAGGCTTTAGTAGAAAATGGATTCTGAAATTTATATCCTTCTTGAGAGATATCAGAATTTTAAGGCTCTGGTGGAAATGAAGGTTAATCTTTCATATATGCAATGGGATCTTCAAATCCTGCTGTAGAGCTCTCTCGACCATTTTAGCTGATGTTCAGACAAATCAATAATCTTTATATCACCAAATATATGAAAGGATATTCTCTTAATTTTAAATCCTTAAAAAAACATAGAAATATTTTTCTTCGCCTAGTCATTATAAAAGTATAACAGTAAAGTGCGCCAATGGTCATTCAGTGTATTTGCGAGAAGCGTATGACGTCATTAAAATGGTCATGGGCTTACTAAAATACCAAGAAAAGTAAATGGATGATTTACGCAGCCCTGAAATTTGATAATATTTTCTTTTGGACAGAAGAAAAGATACAAAATTTCCATGCTATCTTTGCATGTGTGACAGCCGGGCCTCAAACGCATAGAGTAGGAATGGTCAATCCTAGGAATTCTAGAAGCAAGCATGCTAAAAATTGTGAGTGACCTGATTGTCAGAAGAGAGATTATTATTATTATTTCTACATTTCACCTTAAGATTGATTTGATGAAGAAGTTTGTTAAGGCACTGAATTCTGATGGTGTATATTTTCAATATATAGTTACTTCTTCTCCTGCTTTGTCCTCCAGAAGATCAAAGAAGCACGGTTCGATGGAACTCAAATTCGAGCGCTTGTGCGCTAACGTGAATTTGTCAGGAAAATAAATTAAATTTATTATTTCAAATTATTTCGAATTCCTTTTTATAAATTTGTATATCTAACCTCGTACAGGGTGTACACAAATCAAGTGATTCATTTCAAAAATAAATTTTAAAAAATGTTGGAACTACTTTTTTTTCAAATGAGAGAGCATGTCAAAAAGTTCTTTTCAGATAGGTATCATGCCATTTCGGTGGTTTAGGGGATCGTAAATTAATGGAAATCAAAAATTTGCTTAGAGCCATTATCTGAGAAAATATTAAAACTTGAAGAAAAATAAAAGCATGCATTTGTAGAGAATTTTACGCTCTTTAATTTGTTCGTTCACATGTAGTGTGAAAACTGAAGAGTGTTCGTGATATTCAAGAAAAACTAAAAAAGAAACCAGAGAAAACTCGCATCGGCTTCTGGTAGCCATTGCGTGCGGAATTTTCTCGTTGTAGCAAATTTAGAACGGCGTAACGCCTCATGACCTATCTGAACATAATTGTTTTGAGATGCGCTCTCAATTTTTAAAACAAACCGTACTTCCAACATTTTCAGTTTTTTTTTTATATAATTATTTGAAGAGAGTCACTTCATTTGTGTGCACCTTGTATTATTGCATTGTTTTAATTAAATATGAAAAATCTTATCAATTTCAAATAAAGTCTCAGATATAGAGGGAATGCGGGGACATTGATACACTCTTTTTTGGAAACTTAAAAAATTATTTTACCAATGGTAATAATTAGAACTAACGAACTATATTTATACATTTGTTAATGTAATATAGGATATTTCAGTCGAGTTTGGGTCATAAATGACATAATAAAATATTAATTACACTTTTTTCCTAACATTGGATTTGTATTAATCTGCCCCATACTTTGGGTACATTAAATCACACGGAAATATCGAAAATAATTACGGTTAATAGGGCTGGGATCAAAACAAAATGCATTTTATTAATAATCTTTATATTCCAAATCAAAGTTTAAAAGTTTAACAAAATAGCAAACTTTTATTTTAATCAAAATTGAACATTTTTAATGAGACTGAAAAAATGCAACATTAACGCTTCAGAAAATAATTTATCTCTAAAAATAATACAGAAGTATATGTAAAAATATTTTGGAGGGAGGGAATGTGTATCTCGAAGCCGTTTTTGAAAATTTTAATTAATTAAAAATTAAGAGAAATTTTCGCGTTCCTCCTTGATGAGTTTCGAAACTAATATAGCAGAAAAAATTTCACACCGTCTTAAAATGCAAAAAAAATTATCGTTTCGATGATATTAATAAAGTTCCGTACAATGATTTCTCCAATTTTTATAAATTCGTAAAAAATACTTCTCTTCATCTATACTTTTCATTTTTGTAATGCAATTCAAACCGTTTTCATTGTTTAAACAAATACTTAATGGCGTGATTCTCTCAGATAGCTCATTTTTATATTTTCTCTATTTCTGAAGACGATTTTGCAAAGTAGTTGCTGTTAAGGCGAATTGATATACAAAGAAGATGCGTATAAATGTTAACCGGTGTCAACTGTATCAATCTGCCTCAAGAGAACTTTTTACTTAAAACAAGCGGTAACGCAAAATCAACGCTGGAAAATCTCGAAACTTAATATAGTTAAGAAAAATAAATGTTTTTCTTACCTTAGAGTAGCTTCCCTGGCAGGAAAACGTAATTAGCGAAAGAAATCACACAACAAGTACTTGAGTAAATTTTACTTCGACTAGTGTGCTAAGGGTTACAGTGGCATATGTATGAGGGGATGTGAACATCTTGAGCCTCCATTCCAATTATCAAAATTTATTGAATGTATCAATGTCCCTGCATATCAATCTACCCCAACTGAGATTGCATGAATCTCAGTTGGGGTAGATTGTATCAATCTGAGATGCAAACTTTATTTTTGTTAATACCAAAGCAAACATATGCATATATATGCGACTTAATTTTTAAATCATACCGAGTAAATAAAAAAGCGGGTTATTTAAATTGTATTTCTGAGAAGGAGTTATTTATCTTAAGAATAAAAGCTGAATTTGGACTGAAAAACGTCTTTATATAGAATTCATAGAGAATGTGGGCAACAAATTCTTGGAACTTTCTTAGAAAGTAGCAGCTTTAAATAACTTTCTCAGAAATCCTGCTTTGGAACAATTCTTCTGTATATTCTTCGAGGAATTCGAAATTTTATCTTTTTTCATTTTTGTGGAAAAGAAGAATTAACATTAAAATATATCATTCTAAAGCATGCGAGAGCTTGAAATTTTTATTTGAATTTTTTTTAGAAATTGTCCTAAAACTAAGAAATTGTTATTTTATGAAAAATACTTGGTACAAGATAAAATGACAATCACAAAATGAAGAATTCAATTCCTAATAAAGACACAGTATATTTATAAATTTTATTTTTCCGACTAAAGAAATTTCCTATATATAAAAGAATATCTCATGAAATTCCGAGGCAAGAATTACATGCGTAAAATATAAATTTATTGACAGACGTGGCTTCTAAACCTATCCATTTTAATTTATTTCTATTTCGTAATGACGCTGACATTTTAGCATATCAACAATTATTATTAATTTATATTAATATTCACATAAATCTGTAGCTAAATGTTACTTTAGTTTACTCGTCACCGTCAGTTAATCTGTTAAGAATAACAATAGAAAGCTTAAAAATCGACAGATATGTTAATGAAAAATTATAGAAACTAAAATTCTGGTGAAGAAGCATCCTTACAGAGTTAATGTATCGCTTTTAAACAGACAATTTAATATTATAATTAATTATTTATTTATTTAGAAAATGCACGTTACAGAATAAACTCCAATTACAGAGTGCATAATACAGAAACAAACACTTAAATAGCTGTAAAATACAGATTAATAAAAACAACAGATAGGAACAGAAATCACTGCAAAACATAACACGAATTTAAAAAGCACACAAAATAAAACCACTTCAAGAACACAAAATCCACAAACATTCAGTCTTAAAAACATCATAAGAGATATTAAACTCATCCAAATCAGCAGAGTACCTGTTAAAATTTTGTAAAATTTATAAATAGAAAAATTACGCATGTAATTAAACCTGGTACATACATATACAAATAAACAACTCTTCCTCCGACTTCTAATCGGCACAGCATGAGTGATACGGCTCAATATGCCACTGCAATTAATGGCATCATTAATTATCTTATGGAAATTATATATATCTCATCATTATTCATTGAAATAATTTAATTTGGCCTTTTTTAAAGAAAAAACCCGTTTTGTTGTTTTGTGCTTGTCAGTAAACAGTTTCAAAGTCTTTTACATATAAATAAATAAGACCTTCCTGGCATTTAAAATGTATTTTGAGTTTTCCTTTCATTTTCGTTTGGCTGTATGTCTGAAGATTTGCCATTTGATATAAACTTGGGCAAGGTAATGGAACTGATATATCATCTCTCTTTTCCGTTGTGGATGGAATACATTTGCAACAATTTCTATAAATAAACATAATCAGAAATCTAAGATTTTTCTGGCCACATGTTAAAATTTCCTTCTCAGTAACGTCTCAACCTCGGACTCGAAGCCATCTCTAAGGCATTTATATTATTAAACAATGTGTGCTTTAGATAAATTATAAAGGAAGTCATGTAACTCTGTTTACAAGGAACTAATATACGCGTACTTGTTACGACATAATCGTCAAAATATTTGGGATTTTTTGGAGCCAAAAAGGACTTGATTAATTATCATCTTTAACACGATATGATGTTTTTGCAGAATAAGAGTAATTGAAATATTTTTGTATAAATATCTTACGCAATTAAATTTTTAGATTATAATTTCAATCTTGTGTCATAAAATACTTTAGAATAATGCCAACTATTCTATTCAGAAGAGAATATTTCAACTTATCATCAATATATAAAACAATCCCATAGTGTGAAACATTACACATTTGTTAATTTACGTCTATAATTTTACCAGCTCTCATTAGTGCAGAAAATGATCAAAACTGATATTTATTAACAATACTTTTTGATGTTAAACACAGTAACTGTAAATGTGACGAAGCAACAAATGTGAGATTGTAATGTCGTTAAGAACTGTTTTCAGACAATTCAGGGATAAAGACCTAAAATTCACGTTGTCTCACCAGACATTATATTATATCTTGATAAATGATAAGTTCGTAGAATTAATTCAGATGAGATATCATTTTCAATTAAAGAACATCAAAACATCCATTTAATTCTGAGATCAAATAGGTGGCCGGATCCCTTATGAGATCTGATCGAATTCTTAATTTCATAAATGTCACTTGCAGCAATTCCGCAAAATTGGGAATTAGTTTTAATATAGCATACAATTTTGCACTAATATTTTAATTTAAACTACCGTTTATATGAATGTGTATTAAATTTTATGCATTGATAAAGTAAACTTAATTAGGGTAATATACCATTTTACCTGCAATTATTCTTAATTTATAGTTGAATCTGACAGAGGATGAAAACTTTGATTGTTATATCAAAGGAATCGAGATATTATCTACAAATTAAGAATTATCGTGGAATTTAAATTTGCTTGAATACGAATTAAGGATTTCGCATTAATTTTAATTCTATTCCTGAATGTAAACCACAGAAACTTCGAAAGATTTTATTGCAAATGGCCGATTGAACAAATTTAATGAAAATCACTTTTTAAAGAGCGATTTTATTCTTGTATATAATGCATAAGTATTATTTCAATTATTTTCTACATTTTAGCCAACAACTTATATTTCATTATTATAAATATCATTGAATCTTGGAAACAAACTTTCTTAAATTCCCTACCAGTAGGCGTCCCACGCATGAAATGAAAAATTAATTATATAATCGATGAACTGATAATTAAATTCTAAAAATTTTTAATATAGTGTATTCTCATCGAGAACACACAAGTAACACAAAATCTCAAAACTTCAAATAACGAGAAAGTTAGCAGAAAGTCGGTTTCAAAATTCTATTTTACTGTGATCCATATAGAAATAAAATTTACACGGAACAGAAAAAAATATTCGCTAAAGATTAATTCCTGTAAGAATCTAGCTTATTCAATGAAAATGAAATGCAAAATCTTGGAATAATCAGGACATTCTCTTTTCAAGCATTCCAAATGCGTATCACATAATTTCTAAAAAATATAAATGAATAAAGTATATCAATAAGATAAACAGCTAGGATAAGAGCCATAATATGATTAGGTAAGCTAATATATAATACCTCAGTAGAAGTTCCGGTTCTTCAATTTGCATGCACATCAGTATCGATACTCTTGGTTGCGTGCAAGATTCATTTTCTACTACGTTTTGCATGTTATGATGCTTCGCGCATTCGCTGAAGAATAATCAATCATGTAAAAGATCTTTTTATATGCGCTTCGAAGATTCTCGGAGATTTTCTTTATTTTTCAAAAACTTGGTACATCTTTCATCGCTTTGTTCCTGATATGGGTTTGAAAAATGTACCAGAAAACAGTTTTGAAAGCATAAAATCAAATCAGATCTTGAGTTATTAATCTTATCTCTGAAGCATAAGGAAAAGTGAAGCCATTAAATACAAAATAATGTTGGTAAAAGTGCATGTTTGACAAGAATTGAGTAAGAAAATTGCAAAATCATTTACAATTCCTCTTCTCTATTTACTTATTAAAAAAACGACCCATTATTTTAAGAATGTGAATTAATATTCCTAAATGCGTTGCATAAATTGGAATTACGGCCTTTTTTATAATATATCCTTTTTGAATTTGATAAAGATTAATTTAATCGCAATCATACATTGGCCAGCAATTCCTAATCGACCTCCTGAAACGTTAAAAGGAATACCTTTAAAATAATTGCGTGAATAAAATAGGATTAGTTCATTTGTCGAAAGATTACACTCTTAAACACATTTCCATGTTCATTAAAGACACTAAGAACCCTATTTAGGTGATCCTCAGAAATTTTTCAGTCATTACATTGCAATTTAAAAACCTAAATGCTTACTATTACAATATATTCACTAGTCTTTATCACATTTTCTTTTAATTTTATACAGGCATTTGATATTTAAAAAATATTCCCAAAGTAATCTGACATTGTCTTTAATTAATCATTCCCTTTTAGCTTTGTTTTTTATTTAAATTAAACAACAATAACAGCTGCTTAAAATGAAATGTGTGAATGTATCATGTCTAGCAAAACTATCGTATTATTAACTTTATAGGGAACTCTCTTTTATGCTAACATTTATTTAAAAGTCTTGGGTATATATTACCCTAAAGTCTTTTGACTTGCAAAAGGAAATGAAATTTAACGATTCACTTTGATAGATATAGATAGATAGAGATATATTAATTCATAGACATAGAAATTGATAGATATAGACTCTAATAATGAATGAATATAGATTCCATAAAATAAAAGATCCATTGATTTTGACAATATCTATTGGTAGTTATTAGGGAAAAACTTAAGCTTTGATAAATATCCTCAATGTTTTTGCAGTAATCGTACTGTATATGAAATAGAAACGTAGCCATGCTTCATCAAATTTGTATATAAAAATCTGAGTTTTAATATAAGAACTGTGATCATTTACCAACAAACACGCAAGTTTCCACTATAAAACAGATTAACCTAAAATTTTAATATGTTTGATCATTTCCGAATCTCTTAAATAAAAACATAAATAAGGACAAAATCAGTAAAATAACCATTATTCTAAGACTAGAATTTGGCAACAACAATTGCTGATCGTTCTGAAAAAATGAATATTTCAATAAAAATTACCCATAACTCAAGATTTCATATGAAAAAATAATACTTAAACTCCAAATGGATTTCGTCTTTTACACAAACTAGTACCAGAACTCTATTTATAATTATTTCTCTGAGATTCTGATAAAATTTCTCCTTTTATTTTCTCATAAATTCAAAAATAATCAAATAGAAAGCTTTAGAGGAATTCACGTTCTTCCTGCAATCATTAATAATATTCTCTGTATTTCAATTCATATTCATATTTGGACTTATCTTTTGCAAAACTATAAATTCTTCAAGAAAATTCCCGTGGAATAGTGCACACATTACTGTTGGTTTTTTTTTTATCCCTTGTTTTTAACTTTTGTTAATCGACATAAGCTAGCCGACGTTCGTAAATGAAATGGAAGGGATTATTTTTTCCTCCTGTTAGATTGCAAAAATTGCATCTACATCATTTTTCGGTTTTATCAGTATTTTTAATTATTTAATTCTTCGCCACCAAAGTTTATTTCTTCTCTTGTGGCATCTTTGAAAATTTTTGAAATTCAAACGATAATTTTTAGCAGTTTCATTAAATATCTAAATTTTTCTTAATTATTTACTTTGTATTCGATTTAAATATTAATTGTCTTAACTTTTGTGTTGTTTCCATTAATGTATCAACTTTATTAATTTATAAATGAAAATATTTCAACGGGATTATTTAATCGCCATCTTGGTTCGCGTAGGAATTTTTGAGTTAATAGGCTTTAGCGTCTGACTGGAGGCGTTTTCCTTCGTGTGATTTAAAAAATTTTGACGGGTACAGACTTGCTCGAAGTGGTGGCATCTACGTGGGGGCCCCGAGGGCCGTTTGGCCTCTCGGTGCTTGTCTTTTGCAATTTTTTACGTTGTTCCAAAAAGAAAGAAAAGCTTCATTTTGGTGTAAGATGTCTCCATGACAGTTGGCAAGAGAGAAATTTGTGAATTTCTCAAGACGCAATCGAATACAGTCTGATCTGCTTCTGACTTTGTTTCTGCACTTTTTGCAACTGTGTATTTCGTATGAGAGCTTTACAGAAAAAGTTTGCGAAAGTAGACGAAGTATGTTTGTGCCTTTTTGAAAAATGAAGAAACAGCAATTATTTTCCTGTGTATAAAGTTCTGCCACCGTGGTATGCTTCTAAGTTTGTTTGCGCGGTTGTCGTCTTTTTAATTTCCGTTGTTTAAGAGCGAGTGATGCAACTTGTAAAAGTATATAATACAAAGTATGTGTGTAGGAAAGTGTCACCAAGTCCACAGTAATTCTGGGAAAACTTGGTTTTTCATGATAAATTGACTGCAAGTGATCAGGCTATACCTTGAGGTGTGTTACTTCAACTGATTCAAGACATTTTTCTTTTGTGTCAACGAACATAATGAGCACATATCGAATAAATTCAGTACCTTCCAAGATACATGATTGCAAGTCTGGTTTAACTCTCATGCAGTACAAATGAATTCATAATGGCCATTGTGAAAGGGTAATTTTTAACATTTGCGAATTTGTTTAAGATTTTGCAAAAAATATATATACATATATATGTAACCTTTTTTATCATTTTTTGATTGCAAAATGTCTTTTGGGTTGTGCATAAACTTAAAATAATTTTCTTAACTTAAAATGTTGTTGGCAGTAATTTCATAAATTTAAAAATTGTTAAATAAAAAGGATTTAAGTTCAATATTCTCGTTCTTATTGAATCTATTTTGATTTCACAATTTTGTAATGTACTAAATGTTTTCAGATGTTTTAATTTAGTGACCAAGATTTTCAGGTCTGCAAAGGTAGGTGATTTATAAGGGTGTAGCTAGAATTGCATATTATTGTGTTTTATATTTCAGTACCCAGTATTGATTTGATAATTGATATATATATATATATATATATATATATATATTAAACTAAATTTTAACATTGGGCACCTACCTTGCAATAACGTTTTATAATAATCTTAGCAACCCTATCCAATACCTCCATACTGCTCGAAATGCAGGTAAATAAAATCACAAATGAAGCTTCAATAAATGAACCAAAATTTCAATTTAATTCTTGATTCCAAAACATATAAGAGCAAAATATGGAGGAAGATCTCAGTTTTTAAGCTCGGAAAAACAAAGGACGATAACAAAAATGTGACTGAAACAGAAACTACTTTCTTACTGGATCAATTTTATTTCAATATTATTAATAATATTATTTCAATGTTATTAATGATATTATTTCAATAATATTATATATTCACGTGTATTATGCTGAGAGAAAGAATGTTTAAAAAAAGTTTCGGAAAAGTTGAAAACTTGATTAATTTAAAGATAATACAAAGGAAATATAGTAATTCAAAGGTATCTTCTTGCTCCGCGCATGCCATAAGTCGCAAAAAAGAGTGAAATTCGAATTTCTTTCGTCCATTTTTAGCAGTTTAAAATATAAAATTTTCCGATACATATTCATACATTGATTATTTATCGATCCCCTAAGTATCAAAATTATCACAACCGTCCAAAATTTTACAAGTCGGAAGGTATATAAGGAACTGATAAAAGAATACAGATTGGAGACTGGTGCGGATTTAACGTGGTGTCCTTATGTAAACTCTACTTCTTCTTTCCCTCCTATCCAACACAAGTTGAAAAAGAAATGATCATATTTTAATTGTCGTGGTTTCCCTCGTGATAAATTATTTGTAGCATGATGCCATGAAATTACAATTAATAAAGGGTTACATAAAGGCGCCATTCGCTTATTTTAAGAAAATGTTGCTTTACAACGGGTAGTTTGTCTCCGTTTAAACGATCAGCCTTTTCGTCATATATAACAACAATTGGTGGAAGTGGCTAAATCTTTAAACTTCATGTGATCCAACTGGTGAATAAATAAGTAGCTACAAAAGACGCTTGTCTGTTGGCGTCAAGATAATAAATTGCGAAATCTCTTACTTAGACCAAAAATCACTTAATAGGATTCAACAGTAAAAATTTGGAAGCAAGAAATAATCAAGAAAAGTCACCAATGATTAGACTTTCATCAGCGATTATGCCTTATTATTGAGTTTTGTAATGATTTATAACAGAAAACTATGTACCCAGATAGGAATAAATGAAATAAAGGACATCATAAAGATATCAAGAAATGGATTAACTTTTTAAGTCTTAGATGCCCCAATGGCTCTGTGAACTAGGAACTACTTCACTGACCTTCCAAAGCATGTTTTTTAAGGGATTGAAACAATTCCGGGCCTGCCTGATATCTTACGAAGAATTGCTGCCATTGTGATTAAACGTAGTACAATTTTTTATTAATGCTACAGTTATCCACATGATACAGCCCGAAGACTAGTGCATTTTCAAATAATAAAGTATATTGCAGAGAGAAAAATGATGATGTTTTGTACTACCAATCTCGGTTTCAAGCTACTGAGTACACCGAAATCCTTTATATGACTTCGACTTTTTTACTTTCTTGTCCTTATTAGTTACTGGTGATGACAAAATAAAACTCAAATATTTAAATTAGTATTAATACACTTTCTATAAAAATAGTGTGTGAATGTCTAACAAAATCATTTGCATCAAGCAATCAATATAATCTCTTAAAGAAATAAATTTTTATGTTTTTGGTTGACATTAAGCCGTATTTATTATATTAACACTCTGACTCCTTAGTCGCCCGTAACCGGCCTTGCAACTTCTATACTAGTGGGGCGGATTTCGGCCGGTTAATCTTTCGAAAGGGGGAGAGGCAGTTGGGCGAGTGGTCATCAAAGGGACCCTTAAGGGAAACATAAGAGATGAAAATTATTCTATTCATATCTCCCAATACCCTTAATGAGTAGAAAAGGGGGAACGGGGCGGACGAATCCATTCCACAGATCAATTAGTAAATAAACCTCCATATACAAGTGCACTCAAATTTTGAGGACTCTTAGTAGTCAGAGGGTTAAATAGTTTGGAATAATTAATTTAACACATTTGAAGAATGTGTTTTTAAATACAATATGAAAAGATATAAATCTATATTTTTATGTTCAGAAGAATATTTCCGTTGTAAATAACTCTGGGTATCTTTAATAGTTTAATTTTCTATAATATTCATTTGTTAAGTTTCATCAATTTAATTTCATGATGAACCGTAGGCGATCATTTAAAAATAATATCTTTCACCGATAATTATTAAATTAACAATGGTTATTACCAAAAACCCACGAAATTTAATTTAAAAAATATCCACTCCACTCCTACACAATGATATTTATTCCTTTTCCATGTGTACACAAAGCAAGTAATTTCCACTGAGTGTGTTTTTGAACTAATATTTGAAGCGAAAAGAAATAGTGGGTCTAAACTATTTTTTGTTGAATCTTTATTCAGTGTGATAATACTGATTGCGAATAATGATCTTAAGGCAGATTTAAATTTTTATGATGATCAGATAATTTTTATGATGAACTACAGCCCTATGCAACACAATCAGACTATAACCATAACTGTATATTTCATACAACAGCTAAATTCAATTGACATTATGATGTTACGAAATATTACAAGTAGAAAATGAATGGTGCGTAATGGATCTCAGAATATAATTAGTTCAGCGCATTTGATGTGAATACTACCCAAATAAGCTCAGAGTTATGATACTACAGATGTACGAGATTGTTCAATAGTCTCAACAATGTGCAGTATCGTAAGACAATCGCCACAACATAGTGTAATATATCGAGCTACTTTAGATCAGTATAAATTGAGTAACGGGATTTACTATTTTAATACACGCAATAATATTACTAAAAATTTAATTGAATAACAAAATTTTCACAAAAGACTTATTTTCTTTAATACTGAAACAAAATTAATGTCATGGCCTAATTTTTTAATATAGAGGAATAATATTATGCAATTTCTCGGCAAATACTTAGAGGATAATTATCCAAAAGATGTATTAATTAGTGTGGAGTGAAAAAAAAGGAAAATTGTGAATTTACTATGCCTGTATGTGGAGTTGGCCTTTTTCAGAGCCTATTTATAATACGAAATATCAGCTAAATAATATTAAGTGTTTGGCTACGCAATTAGCTTTAAAATTCAGCTATTTCGCCTAATTTTTCACAAAACTAACAAAAAATACATTCATAAATTTCAATTGCTTTACTTTTAAACCATGAATGCTTGAAATTGAACTGAAAATTAATATCAAAGGACAATTCCAAAAACGGTAATTGAGAATATTGACTTTATAGCAAGCAAATTGCTTGGAAAAAGATTGCAAAGCAGGGAAAGGCTGCAAAAGTCAAAACGTTCAGTTGCAAAACAGCGAAGAAAAAACGACTAATAAATTCTCTCCTTTTGCTATTGGGACACATTTCGAATTCTTCAAAATCTTCTAATGCATATGAAGATATTGAGTATAATCAATGTAAAAAGAAAAACACAATTATAAATTAAGATTCTCCTTCGAGTTACCAAATGAGGACTACATTTCTAAAAGTAGCACAGACTTGCAACACATCTGGTGTTTCTGATAGATCGACAGCAATTCTTATGAATTCAACTTTAAAATATGTTCTAATAATTAATAAAGGGGATTCTTCTAAAGTAGTCAATAGTAGCAAAATCCGGAGGGAAAGGATAAAATCCTGCAGTGACTTGAGAAGGAAAAATGAAGGAAGCCACTCTTCATTTGTAATATGACATATACTTTGGCGTCCGAAAACAAATGACTTTCATTATAGTTTAGGAAGAAGAAAAGAAAGCTAAAAAAACAAAAGAGGATGTTTTATATTTTCGGAAACAGGTTCCATACATTTTGGGCCAGTCCAATATACTAGCATTTCTCATAATATGAAAACAAGCATACTAACTTTTTCAGAGAAAAAGTTTGATCTTCCTAAATTGCGAGCGGTTGGCAATGAAGGAGTAGTGGTTAAAATGAAATTAAAGAGAAATAAAGATTTCGAAAGACCTTCCTCTGCAACAGTTTGCTTGTTCCACGCCAATGAGTTATCATTACATGTATTGCAACATTTGGAAGGAAAAACTACTGTACCTAAAGAATACTTTGAAGAGATTGGAAAAAAAGAATATTGTGAAAAGATGCGTGTAATAAGATTTGGAAAGATCGAAATAGCTTTTTTCCATGTATATCTTGATGAACCTATTACAGAGTAACACTATCTCTACGAAAAGTGTATCGGAATTTCAAACAGAAACATTTTCTTAGGCTTGTCACGAAAGGATCCAAGAAAATGAGTTCTTCAAGGTGGTTAACGACAGCAAATATAAATTTGAGATTGTATGTTTCAGCAGAAGATCCATCAGAGAAGTTTAATGTTTTAACAGAGTAGGTTAGTAAGGGCATGGTTTGGTATTAATACTTGGTAATCTTATCGGCATGGATGTCAACACTTTCACAACATAATAAAAAATCACGATTTCTGCCTGAAGAGTTAAGAGTTAATAGATCGAACATTGTAAAGAAATCGCATATTTTAGTCTTCCAGAAAATATTTTTTGGCATTGTTGGCCGACATAACCATTACGACCCCAGACTCCAGGAGCAAAAGTCTCTGGTTTGCAGCTATTAGCCGAAAGCAAATGAGAGAGTTGGGTTCTCGTATTAAAATGTAAACAAATAGCTAAAGTAGAATAAACTATTAGTGAATTTAAAATTCCTACTTCAAATTTAAAGGCACATGATTATATAGATCGAATTGACGGGCATTCAGTGGCACTTATTGAACCACCGCTTGCAGTTTCTATTTCTGGTAATGAACTTAAGGTGATGGTTTCGGACCTTCCTACTGAAATTGGTATTTTAAGATTTCCTTGACATTCACAAGCAAAAGTAGTTAGTTCTCATTTGCGAAATTGAACGAATATCTTGATTTACAATTGTGTTTTTCTTTTTACTTTGTTTATACTCAATATCTTCATATTCATTAGACGATGTTGATAAATTCGAAATGTGTCCCATTAGCAAAAGCAGAGAGTTTATTAGTCGTTTTTTCTTCGCTGTCTTTAACTGAACATTTTGACATTTGCATCCTTTCTTTGCGTTGCAATCTTTTTCCAAGCAATTTGCTTGCTATAATGTCAATATTCCAAACTAACATTTTTGGAATTACCCATTGATATTAATTATCAGTTCAATTTCCAGCACTCATGGTTTGAAAGAAGAGACAATGTAATTTATGAATGTATTTTTGTTAGTTTTGTTAAAAATTAGGAGAAATAGCTGAATTTTAAAGTTATTTGGCCAACAAAAATTTTTATTTGACTAAGAAGAGATTTCGTATGATAAGTAGGCTCTATAAAAATGCAACTTTTCCACCTAGAACATAGTATATTCACGATTTTAATTTTTTTCACTCCATCCTAGTATTCATGTGATTGAAAAACTATGAATATCAAATAATGAAAATGCTTGCGATCTCAAATAAAGAAGTTCTAAGAAAATATATTCCACATTTTCTTTTATGCAATCTCTTCAGTTTTCATTTTAATATTCATGACAGCAAGAACTCTTTTCATAATAGAAAACATTTGTTATGAAAACATTCCTTATTTTTCTGGAATTCGAACTCATTTACATGTTTTCTGAGAAGAAAATATCTTTTAAAGTGCTATTTGGAAATAGAACCAGGTTTGCATTTTTCTAATAACTCTCATAGGACATGATGTATTTCAAGATATCTTACACTTCGAACTTCATGTAAGTAAGCTTTTTATTTTTCTAGTTGTAGGCATAAATATATTGTTTGTACAGGGTATATGTAGAAACTAGAATTACCATGAAGAAAGAAATATTTTGTTATCTTGAAATTTCTTTTTTCACATTTTTTTGCGAAAACAGAAAAAGTAAAGTTAATGTTTTGAATTATCATTTGCAAATATCGGATACAGATATTTTTCCCGAAGAATGATTTCGTCTTCAGTAGCAGAAACAAAAACGAAATTGCAATATATATGAATATTTTTAAAAATAAAGACACGAAATTTCAAAATTATCTAAATGACATATTTTCTCAACAATATATATATACTTTAATAAGTAGATTATGATTGAATTTCATGCGAACATAATTTGGGATATTTTCACTTGTTATATTTTACATACACAATCAATTTGAATAAAAATAGTCTGAAACTTAATAAAAAGCATTGATTCTATTTTTTACTTCAAGAATTCAAAATACTAATAGGAGGAACATAGTGCAAAATCATACATTTATCCTTTTTAATTTTTAAGTATATATATATATGTGTTTGTGAATTTATGGGTGTTAACCCCTTATTAACCTTTCAGCAGGAGCGCCTTCTACACCAGCAGGGAAGGTCGCGAGTATTTCCCAGATACACTATTGCAAAATATCAAATTTTAAAAGGGAAATTATTAAAATTAGGTTGTAACTGGGTAAGATTTTATAATTACAATTATTTCAAACAATTTTGACTTAAGAAGGAATAGAAACGATGTCAATATAAAGCACGAACACATTATAAAATTATTTGATAATTAGCTGAATAATCTGAAAACAAAATAAATAAAACTTCCAATTTTTCAATAGAAATACTTGCATTTGTTGTAGAAAACAGCAAAAACGGTATGGAAATAAAAAAAAATAAATTTAGGTATAAAAATTAAGAAGTCAGCTTTATATTCATTTTACTGACTTAAGCCTACACGTTCGCGCCTATCTCTGAAATACAAATAGCAGATTTACAGCGTCCTATTAACTCCTCGAAGTCGAAATGATTACTAACAGTTCTTCGAAAGGAGCTGGAAGAATAGCCAATGTCAGGCTTTCGTAGCGCATCCTCTGTCAAAAAGATATAAAAACAAAATCTTCTTTAGTGTAACTCTCACACATGCGCGCCGGCTGGAAGGTTAATAAAATTGATGAGTAATTGAACTTCATTTAGTGCTCGCAATTTATATAACTGAAAGTAACTTTCTAAAGTTAAGGAAATAAATTTATAACAAAATGTAATCATTTGGCATAATTGCAGTTTGATTTGTGAGCAGTAAAGTCTAAAGAGGACAAAGCGCATTATACGTTTTATCATATAGTCATTTAAAAACGTATTTGGCAGTTCAGGTAATGCTAGACTCCATATTGAGTTAATGTATTCAAAATTATTCCTAATTAGCAATAAAGTTAAATGATAAAAAATAATGCATTTTTCACTGATAAGATCTTTAATCTCAGAAACGAAAGTTTAGTTTTATTACTTTTAGATAATCCTCAAATAGTTCTTAAATTCATAAAACAAAATTATGCAAGGTTGCCAATGTTTTGGGAAACATAATAAAATTTAAAATTACTCTTAGTCATTCACTTCAGAATTTAGAAAAGGCTAAGGATCCGCATTATTCATCAGCTTATCTCAAAAGTGTACACGTAAGGAGAGCAAAACATTTTTTAATTAAATATTAACGAAAAAGGACTGGTTGTACTCTGTAGGGTAATTGAAAGTATTTATCAATCAATGAATGGAAAAAAGCACTTTATAAAATAGAATATAGCATTTTTTTCTTTCATGGAAGGTAACTTGAATATTAAATTTAATGTAATTTGTAACATTTCGACAGGTATCAGTTACAAAGGTATAAGGTTTTACAAATAATAGATTTATGTATCTTTAATAAGTAAAATGCATTTATTCCCTTTTAATAGTTTAAAAAATTTTCAGGAAGATTTTATTTGTAAAATTTTGAGGAATATCATTCCACATTTTTCCCTAGATCTGCCCTTGACAGGAATATCTTAGACGCTAATAATTTATTTTCACTCTAATCTTGGGGGAAAAAGAAAATCCGCATCAAAAATGAATTATTATTATTATCCGCCAAGCGTAGATCATTAAATTTCATGGTATTTTGCCCACTGACATTCAAGTCGAGATATATAATGAACAGCGTAATTATCCCAGAAGGCATTATTTCATCATTAGTCTTTCATTTTCCATATACAATCTCCCTATTTGCATATTTATTTTTAAGAAAAATGTCTCTAGAATCTTTTTCAAATGAAGTTTATTTATTAAGACAAGTATACTTGTTTGGTTTATTACCTAGAGAAGTATTAAAAATCTATTAAGGACCAAATATTGAATTCATTTCACACTTAGTGTATTTTACAGCGGTATTCTTATCATTCTTTGATAAATCATTCCACAAATTTGCTTCAATTAGCAATACCTGTATCAAATATTTTAATTATACATCTAAAATATTTTACAGGCTTCTTAGTAATCATGTTCTATCAATTTAGATCAACATTTTAGTTTCTGCTTTCCTTATTTAGATTTTGCATATACATTTTTCGAATGATAATTTACCTTACAGAATATTGAATACATTTGACACTTAGTATATTGTACGGTGGTATTCTTGTCATTCTTTGATAAATCATTCCATGAATTTATTTTTATAAACAACATTTCTATTAAATATTTTACTTACATCGAAATTATTTCACAGGCTTCTTATTATTCATGTACTACGAATTTAACTCAACATTTTAATTTCCCCCTTTATTTATATTATGTAAATTGCTTATTCGAATGACAATTTACTGTACGTAATTAATATATGAAAAATACAGAACTGGCGAATAAAAAAGCACCACTTAGATATTTTATAAATATTGCATTATAAATTTAATTTAGATGAATAATAATATAGAAAAAAATAAATTCTGAAGACCGTTCGCAATCAGAATCTATGATAAAATCTTCGTTTCGCCATTGCTTCATTCTTTAAATGATTGTTGCATCAGCCTGTATAAAAAATTTGACAAAATATTTGATTGGCTACTACTGCATCTATAATCAAAATATCATTTCAGATATATGCTTTTTGAGTAATGAATTTTTCTTTAGAAATATAATAGTCACAAAATTTGTACCCTATTAGCACAAGATGCTGCATAATATTCACACGATATCTTAATGATATTTTGCGGCATTTAGCGGTGTTTGTTGATAAATAACGAATGTGGAAATTAGGATTAATTGTGAAAAAAGATATATTCCATGAAAACCTTAGGCACTATCATTTTGTTTGCTTCCATTTTTATTTTCTTTTACACAAGAGCTCATCTCATATAAAATAATTAGCAAAATCTATATTAGTTAATCAAGCGATAAACTGGAAATTAATTTAGAACGTGCAGATATACATAACAATAATCATAATAATAACACATAATACATAATAATACATAATAACAATCTTCAAACACATAATTTATGGGCGTCTTCCTTACATCATAAATTAATTATATAATATCCATTATTACTTCACATGTAACATTCCGTTGTTTCCTCCAAGGATGCTAAATGTTCAATTTCATTGAATGTTGATTGTTCTGCATGACATATATTTTGTGATCATAATGGATATCATTATCAAAAAAAAATATAAATAAAAATCTGAACTAATGATCTAAACGACATTTCAGAAATGGTATAATATGAAGAAATTGCTTTCTTTCAAAATATTACAAAGGCATACGGTGTTTTTCCTCTTTAAAATATTATTTTTGTGCAATCAGAATTTTTATATGACCTCGTTTAAAAATATCACATAGAAGTAGCACTCTTGGCAGTTAGAACATCGTTTTTAACCTTCCAGTGGGCGCTCTAAATTGTTTTACACGAGCAGGTGCGTGTCGTACTTTTTACGACACAATAGTTTTCTTCAATTTTATTATGGCAGATGCAAGTTATTTCATAATAGTAATAAGAGGCACGTCAGAAAATCAAATCTTTTCATCAAAATTAAAAATTAATTTTAATATTATTTCCAAAATCTAAAATTATATTGAAATCAGAGAAAGTAATAAAATTTAAGAATATTATTTTATAAAAACTATTAAGCAATATATATAATAACAAAGAATATAATACAAACTAAGATTGTAAAACTAAGACTTTCTTCTTAGTTTCTAATCATTATCCTTGCATTCGAAACATTGAGCTTTTGCCAGAGAGTGACGCTTACAAGTACACTATAAATCGAACCTACTGCATTTCACGGATTTTGATTATCGTTTTCTTTCTTTCAAACACAAACCACAATCTCTGCTTCTTAATGCTGGTTGCTGTTCACTTGCTTTTTCAGGTTGTGATGTATAATTTAAATTTAGAGGCATGGTAATGTCATATGCCGATGATCAGACTTTTCAGGCTAGAATAATGAGGTGTTTTTTCATAAGACGGAGGGCTGAGTTTGAGGCCTTGATGGATTATTAGAAGGCTTATTACATATTAAATATTTTGACAATGTAAAAGGAAATATTAAATCGTCGTAATTCTCACTGGATTCTAATTACCTAACTGAAACGTTAAGACATGAAAAACTATCAAATTTCATGAGCGGGCGCGCGGCGTAAACTTTACGACAAAAGAATAAAAGAGTATGAAATCACCTTTGAACTCGGATAAACCAATTTAATCCTGAAGAGAGGGGTCGCATGAAGGAATAGCAACGACCTTCATACAGTTTTGACTCCGAATGTGAGAACAGGGTATGGAAAATCCCGTTTGTCGTAAAATTTGCGCAGGCGCGCCAGCTGGAAGGTTAACATATTGGAAAGCATACGACTTTTCTCACCAAGCTCAAGAATTATTATGAAATGAATATCTTATCCTTTATTCGAATAAAAATAACACAAAGTTTCTAAAATATTTTAATACACTTATTCACGAAGATTTGGCTGAATCTCAAAAATTAATATTATTGAATGCATACCTTTACTTATGCATATTAATGCGTATAGGATTTTTTATATTATATAAAGCATACTATAAAAGTAGCTGTTTCTGAATTACATTTATTATAATACTTGTATGCATTCCATTCATTCAAACTCAGAAAATGTAAAGTTTAAAATTACATGTCACTACTGAATTATTTCTTCATTCTAAAGAAACAAATAATAAAATAAAAGTTTCTACGTTTGATAAAAATTTCAATAGATACATGTGTTATTTGACTGAGCTGGATTTTGGAAAGCATGAAATAAAATTTATTTTCAATTCCAACTACTTTCAAAACATTCTGAAGCAAATGTAAGCTGTAGAAAAAGAAATAAATAAATAAAATCTTGTCGTTAATCCACCTGTTGTTGATAAAATTCTGAAAACATATTTCATTTATAGAGATGTATTGAAAAAGAATGTAAATAAAAAGATAGAGAATGGAGAATTTGCTTTTAACTAAATTAACGTTTCCGTGCAGAAACTTGAATTCCAATAAGCTTTTACTTTTATTATTTTTGAATTTGAAATAGAATAAAGTCAAACAGTTTTTTAATACTCATAACAAGAATTGAAACAGGGGAGTCATTTGCTTGTCTGGAGTAAGAAAATTGTTTTGAATCTATGTATGTTTTTCGTCGGAATCTGAAATATCCTGTGTCATGAGAAATTTCAATTAAGTTCTAATATTTTACCTTTAAATATTAACACTACTCTCAGGTTCTGATGATAAAGTAAAAGTAATGGTTCTTACCTTTTCCTTCATCGAACATTTACTTGGAGTAATAAGGAACTGACGAAATTCCTTTTATTAGAATAAGTGCACGCGTGTTTATATTTAGCACAACCTTTCTCTCCTGGTTTAAATTGTGTATCATTTTAGTTTCTAGTACTAAATTGCTAGTTTTCTACGCAAAATAAAACTCCAGTCTGGAATATTACAATAGGAATATAATCCGAATTGGTATAATGGTTGTTCAGTAATTACTCGATGTAATATATGTCATTACTTTAAAACTCTAAGATAAAACTAATAAATTTTCAAACGTCCTGTCATTTTGATTTTAACTTTTTGATATAAACAATTATTTTTAAGGCTAATGAACAATTTTTTTTTGTCTAATTGAAACATTGCAAATTGAAGGAGTTTTTACCTGGAAAATTTAATAAAAATGCACCACAAAATATTTGTATTAGCCGGTTTAGAAATTAACATGAATAAAAGAAATGTCTTATCGGTCAATTAATGGACAGAATTATATCATTTAAATATACATGAGGGCAAGTAAATTTTCTTCGAAATTTAATTTTGAATATAATGTAACAGATAAAAGAAATGAGAATGAATTTTCTCTCGATAGTCCCCTTGCTTTGCAGTGCATTAAGTCCAGAAATCCGCAAGTTAGTGTATTTACTGAGAGAAGAAAGATTTAGTTTGGTCCACCAACCGCTAATGCACCACATCTTGCACACAGAATTCTGCACTAAAGCGACGTCTTCGTAGTACTTTTTCGACAGGTCCCAAGAGATGGACGGTGTCGTGTATTGGCTGCAGAAAGAAAGTTCCTGTATGTTGAAACACAAATAGCTGATGATTTCAACGCTGCATCCGACACTGTGCGAGCCTGCATTGACATACAACATCACAATTTTCTACAGCTATAGCATCGGTGTTGTATAAGCATTGCTGAGTCCCTGTAGGGTGCTGAGATCTCGGCTCCTTCAGCACCTTCCTACCTGAAAAAAATGACAACTGCTCTCTGTTCCTTATCGGTAGAGGTGCTGCCAATTTAAATTTGGAACAGAGCAAAAGAAATGGAATGAAATTTCACGATTAAACTCCGCTCACTTGACTACAATATTAAAAACTCTATTCAATCATGTTCATCAAGCAATACACTCATTAAAAATATATTTCTGGTTCTAATGAGCGGATAATTTTTGATTTACCAAGAAAATTTTGATGGTTTTTATTTGCTTAGAATTTCTTGAATGGCGTATTCGTAAGGAATCTATATTTTTCATGAACGTGAGAAGAAATATAAGTCAGAATTGTGAAAAGCTCTCAAAAATATGTAACTTAAGATTGTAAATAAACGTATTTATCTTCAGCTTTCAGCTGAAGTTTTTTCTTTTTTACAGAAAATGTATATCCCTCTGAAACCCACAGTGCTTTGAAATCTAGTTTCTTTAAAACCCAGACCGGCCGAGGTCAGAGATAAAGAAAGGAAACATTTCCCTCCCCCATCTGATTAGCAAGTGGTCATTTTCGTCGTGGGGGATACTTTTATCGTCATGTTTCTAATATCCAAACCCTTGTTGATTATATAGGGGTCATTTACAATTTGTGATAACTAACAGGCATTATAGCAAGAATTTTTAACAGTGAGTAAACAGAGAACTTAAAGTAAATTGAGCATCTGCCCTCGAACACTTACTGGAGACATCAATCAAGAGTGGCAGTGGGAGTGGAAACAATCATTGTTGAAAAGATAAGATTGCTCCTCATCGTTTACCGACCCTTTTCAAAAAGGGGAAGAAAATAAGCATACGACACTTTGGCCGCTGGACCGTTCGTCTGGCAGCTTGTATTAGCCGTTTTGGCACTCAGAGGGATATACATAGTTTAATCATGGTCTACACGATCTCCCCTTCTTTTCAAAAATAAGAGCTATCATAAAAATATAAAATAAGAGGAAAGCATCACGATCGTGTTAAGAATGAAATATATCAATACGTGAGAGTACTGTTAGAAGTGATTTTTACAAAATGGAGATTGTTCATCAAGAGGATGATTAATTGATATTCATTCGACAATTGGTACTGACAGGAATTTTCGAGAGTGACAATACACAAAACTAGGTGATGTCTTAGAGAGTAACTCTTGCAAAATTAAATAAATAAATAAACAAAATAATAAACATGAATGGCTATTATTTTGAAAACCGAACTATTGAAAAACAGTTAGACTAATCTCTAAATTTTTGCACAAAATATATTATTATTATACAAAACTAGTTATCAATTTATAATAACTATTAATGGCATGAATTCATTTCGAACCAAACGAGATATTTATAGGGATACAAAATATATCGTGAAATCCACTTCATATATGAGTTATCAGCTAATTATGTCTACTCATTTTCGTATTATCTTAGAGTTTTCTAGAAAATCCCCTAATGGAATGCTTGTTGCCAATTTTATAAAAACTTATTACTCAAAAACTTCAAAAGCACTGACACTCGTTATTTTGATTCACTAAAAAATAAAGCAATCTTTTCTCTTTTTTGAAAGAAATGGTATCCATCGTAACCATCAGGAAATGGATTGCGCTTCGTTAGCTCCAAGCAAAACAATTAATATAGAGCAACAAATAATATTCTACCAAATTCGACTCCTAAACTGAAAATAGAATCTTCAATATTCTACGCATGTAGACGAAATAATCTCAGTGAGGCACAATAAAACAAAATTCTGTTCAATCCAGAAAATTTAGTTTCAGGTAATAATGGCAGAAACATTATTTTTATTCTTACCACATTTTAGAAATTAAAATATTGTAGTAAATTTAAGGCTAGGCCGCCTCATGATTGACTTTAATTTATACTAATTTTTGAGTTGATAAAGATCCGTTTATATTAATGAGTTATTTATAGGGAAGCTATATTATTCAGTATATCGGACATCGGTAATATAAAGGTAATTGATTTTTGATGTTGTAGTTATTTCAGTTATCACAGACTAGACATATATCTTTGCTATAATCGCTGTGATTTTCTTGTCTGATTAGGCAGTAAGCAGTTTTTTTTACCTTTGTGCAAACTTCTTCTTAAAGTGTTTAGAAAATCCCTTATCTTGTCTAATAATTGAAAAAATAAGTGTTTGATTGGAAGGGTTTTAAATATTCAAACGAATTTAGCGATATTTATGTGGAATGGAAACCTAGCTCCCATGTGAGATGAAGTCAGATGATTACGCAGGTTTGATATTTTAATCATTTATTTATAACGACACAAATACTTAAGGCAGCACAAATATAAAAGAAATAAGATAAAAGTAAAGAATTAGGAGGGCGATTGTTGCCCTTAACATCAAATTAAGTTAAATCATCGTGGTAGTCCTGAACGTCACGCTCCGTCGCGCAATCGAACAAAGTCTGTTCAAAAAATGAGAGAGTCATGTGAAGTGACGTCAGCTGGTAGTGCTTTGCCAACCGGTGGCTCTAAACAACAGCTCAACATGGCATTCTTGACGATGTGTGGACTGGACGAACATGAATGAAAATTAATCAAATGACAATTTTTCTGCATTTAAAATTTTGAAAAGCTTATGAGTTTGGAAGTAATCGATTTAAATTCTTTTTAAAAAAATTTAGTATTTTATCATAGCAAATTTTCTTTGTTTAACTTTAGCTTTTTCCTCAAAATCAAATTCCAGGATTTTGCGAGAATAAATTTTTAATAAATTTTTAAAAGAAAAGTTAACTTCTAACTTTAATAAAAGTTTGAAATATGACATAGGTGAGTATTAATATAGTAAATTTTATGAATGGGAAACACAAGCAAAGGCATAGAGTTTTCTTCTGACGGAAAAAAAATTCGATACGTGCTTCTTCAGTACTTTAACTTCTGTCTTGCGAATTTCTTTTGGTATCTACTAGATTCTTTGGGAGATGGATGAGTGTTCTTTCTATTTTTTAAAGATGCATTGCAATATATATGAAATGGTAAACTGTGAAATAACGGTTTTAATTTTTATATTTGTATTTTATAAGATTAGACCCTCACAATTATGATAATTCCATCGGTAAACACAAATTTTATGTGAAATATTGAAATATATCAATATCTAAAATGAGTTTATTCTTAATTTAGCAAACCAGTTTATTAATAACTCGTTTGCAACAAAAATAGAGTATCTCAGAATACAAAAAATAGAATAGGAAATATCCATATATATATAATTCTCTTACGTGGCGACAAAAATTGTCGAATTTCTTAATCGCCGTTTGGCAACAGCTCGCAAGTTTGATTTGTTTACATCCGCGGAAAGTCCGAAGCCGCTTCGTGTGATCACGTTTATTGAAAACTATTTTTAGTAGTTGGAAATTTGTAAAAATAATGAATTTAAGTCGTGCTGTTGGATATATTATGAACGGAGCCAGGAAACAGTTCAGGAATCCACTATAAGGCGAAGTATTAGAAACGAAGCCGATAATAGCCGTCGCCCAAAACGTGGTGTATTCGAAACGATGTTGAGGAGCATAATTGTGGAACTATGTCCGAACAGTGCGGTTTTTATGGGGCTGTTTATTGCAAGGAAGAGAAAAATACTGCCCATAAGTATACAAAATGTTGCCATTATGGAAAGGTTCAGCTACCGGCATTTCCTGATGCACCGGAACTATTGAAAACAAACTGAAAATTCACCTGATGCTAAAAATTATCGACAGCGAATTCGGGAATACGATTCTGCCTTAGCATTCGCTTCGATGGGAGCACAAATTAAACCACCACGTGGAACTGGGCCATACTGTTACCGTTTACATGGTCAAGTGTACCACAGAGTTTCCCCCCGTATGCAAGTTACCAACATGAAGAAAGTTATATATATTTGACTCCAGTGAGGCAACAGAGAAACGCTAGAGTAACAATCAAAATTGCTTGCAACATGTATTTGAAAAACTTGAATTTATGTTCAGGGAAATAAATCCCTTTGCTCAGTCTGATCTTCAAATGTACCGATTGGTACAAGAGCACCCAACTACATCAGTGAAAATGGTATTTTTGGAAGATAAAAATTTGGATATGCGGCACTATAATGCTCTTACTTTATGCACTGAAGTAGCAGCTATATTTGTAGGTGATAATGGAGAGCCCCCAGCCAACTGAGACATTTGTGTGTACCCAGTTGGGGATACATGCCAAAGAATTTCACCTTTAAATCAATGCTGTGATCCAATGACCTATCCTTTGCTATTTCCAAGGGGCGAGTGTAGTTGGAACACTGAAATGGAACATGTAGAAGAAAGGAGAACAGCAAAGCGCACCCATGTCACTCAATTACAATTTTATGCATACAGACATTCCCAGCGATATGGTTTCAGTATTTTGCACAATAGTGGTAAGCTTTTTCAGCAATATATTGTTGATGCATATGTTAAAACCGAAGGCTCACGTTTACATTTTTTGCGACAAAATCAAGAAGATTTGCGAATTGAACTTGATCGGGGGCTTTTAGATGCTTTAGAGTGTCGAGCACATAATGAAAATATACGCACTGGAAAACTTATAATACTGCCATCTTCTTTCCAAGGGAGCCCACGTCATATGCAATAGAATTACCAAGATGCAATGGCTTTGGTACGCAAGTTTGGTAAGCCAGATCTCTTTCTGACGTTTACTTACAACCCATCTTGGTCTGAAATTTTAAATAGTATGGAAGGAGTACAACTCCTGAAGACCGACCTGATATTATTGTACGTGTATTTAATATGAAATTAAAAGAACTTTTAGAAAATATTTGCAAGCATGGAATATTTGGAACTGTTTTGGCCTATATTTATGTTATTGAGTTCTAAAAGCGAGGCTTGCCTCATGCCCACATTTTTCTAACATTAGATTCAGAAAGCAAAATTCGCACTAAAGATGACATTGACAAGTTTGTGAGTGCAGAACTTCCAGATACTTGCACTGATATTAGACTCTTCCAAACTGTGACAAAATGCATGGTACATGGGCCATGTGGAACTATAAATATAAACTCTCCATGCATGAGAGATGGACAGTGCTGCAAAAGTTTTCCGAAACAATTCAAGGATGATACAGAGGAAAATGTTAATGGATACCCCATTTATGGCAGAAGAGCCACTGAACCTGTCCAAGTATGGAAATATTCCATCGATAACAGATGGGTTGTCCCATATAATCCTTGGTTGCTTAAAAAATTTAATGCATATATTAATGTTGAAGTTTGTGCCTCAGTTAAAAGTGTCAAATACTTATATAAATATGTATACAAAGGACATGATGCAGCCTCGGCCAAAATACAAAAAGAAGGTGCTCTGGATTGTGATGAAATTTTAAGTTTTGTTGAAGGTAGGTATGTTAGTGCACCTGAAGCCATGTGACATTTAAATGAATTTAATTTGTCGCATAAATCCCTTACTGTAGTGCGCTTAGCTGTGCATTTACCACAGCAACAGCCGATTGTGTACCAAGACGGTCAAGAAGCCGAAGCAATTGAACAAGCTGCTTTAAGAAAAACAATACTAACATCATGGTTTGAACTAAACAAAAATGATCCTTCAGCTCACAACATTTCTTACTCAGATATTCCACAATATTATATGTTTGATAAGAGTACCACAAATTGGAAGAAGCGACAACGTGGTGGACAAAATGTTATTGGGAGACTGCCAGTAGTTAGTATACTGGATACTGAGAGGTACTATTTGCGGATGCTACTACTGCGCAAGTCTGGGCCATTAGTTTTGATGATATTTTGACCGTAAATGGATTAAGATGCATTACATTTCAACAAGCATGTCAGGAGTATGGACTTATTCGAGGTGACCAGCAATGGCATGATGCTTTGAATGACGCTGTACAATTTCAATCTCCAAGACAGTTGCGTATGCTGTTCGCAATGATTTGTGGCTTTGGAGAAGTGGAGGATGTTCCAGATTTATGGGTGCAGCATCAAGTGTCACTTTGTGAGGACTTTGCGCATCGTTATTCTGAGCAGACAGGACCTCACTATGCACTTGCAGATATTGAGGAACTGCTTACATCCTACAATTTAAGTCTCCAAAAACTGCATCTACCAACTGTAGATTTGCCTGCAAGTGTTTTGGACAGAGCGAACTTTAATGTTGTGGAAGAGCAGGCTAAAACTAATAGTTATACTATGCAGTTAAATAGTGAACAGCGGAATGTTGTGGAAATCTTATTAAGTGCAGTGCACAACAACGCTGCAGATACACCCAAGTGTTATTTTTTAGATGGTCCGGCTGGGACAGGAAAAACTTTTGTTCATTCTGTGGTAGCTCCAAAATGTGAAATATTTAACTGTGTTTATGAGGAAGTTTTCTGTGATTGATTGTCAAGTGTATTTTTTTGCATTACATTTTTAATTTGTTTCAATGTTGTATATTATTTTATATCTGAGTGGATTGAATATACCTGCTTTGATACAATTTTTTTTGTAGAGCACAGTCTTCAATGTTGTATATTATTTTATATATGAATGTATTGAATATGTATATACCTTCTTTCGTACAATTTATGTTTTCGTAGAGCACGATCTTTTGAATCTGTTTCTGTGATTGATTGCCAAGTGTATTTTTTTGCATTACATTTTTAATTTGTTTCAATGTTGTATATTATTTTATATCTGAGTGGATTGAATATGCCTGCTTTGATACAATTTCTTTTTGTAGAGCACAATCTTCAATGTTGTATATTATTTTATATATGAATGTATTGAATATGTATATACCTACTTTCGTACAATTTACGTTTTCGTATAGCACTATCTTTTGAATCTGTTTCTGTAGTAGCTCCAAAATGTAAAATATTTAACTGTGTTTAGTGGGAAGTTTTGTGTGGTTGATTGTCAAGTGTATATCTTTTTTTGCTTTACATTTTTAATTTGTTTCAATGTTGTATATTATTTTATATGTAGGAATTTATTGAATATGTATATACCTGCTTTCGTACAAGCACAATCTTTTGAATATGTTTCTGTGATAGCTCCAAAATGTGAAATATTTAATTGTGTTTATGGGGGAGGTTCCTGATGCTTTCACTATATAAAAAACGGCCCTTTTCAGGGCCAAAAAATTTTATTCCTTCTTTATTAAGGTGAAAGCATTAAAAGGAAATCAGCTTTACTTTGTAAGTTTTATTTGAAGAAAAATATCTTTTTTGAGCCTAAAAAATTTTATTCTGGGCTGATTTAAGTTAAAGCATCAGAAGCGAAATAAAGCTGATTCATTTATATATGTGAATATTTTAGAATAATTTCTAGGACACACAGTGTCTTCACTATAGCGAGCGAAGCGAGCAGGGTTTGCGTAGCAAACCTGGGAGGATTGCTACGCAATCCTTCTGGGGGTTGGCGAGCTTTAGCGAGCAGGGGGCAGAACCCCCTAGTTCAATGAAAATCGAGATAAAATAATAGTATATGAGATTTGAATACACTATGACACAAATAAAAATTGTTTTATTCTATCTGGATCAGTTCCTACTCGCGAACTTAAAAGTTTTCAATAAAAATGAAATCTTCCAAACTGCATGTGCAAATGCGTTGCACATTAAATTTGAGAACAAAAAAACAGTGGAGGGTACTTTCACCAATTCTTATAAAATCGCATGATTATATCTCTTATTTTATCTATTGCAGTTTTACTCGTTAAAATAATCAGTTTCTATAAGGGACGAAATTTGATTAGGTAAGCTGATATATCATACTTCAGAAGAAGCTGCTTTTCCCCAATCTAAATGCATATCATTATCTATACTCATGGATGTTTGGAACACTTTTTTTCACTTCTTTTGCATTTTATGATGCATTTCGCATTTATTGAAGAGTAATCAACCGCATAAAAGATCTTATCGCCTTGGGATTTTAGGTATTATTTAAAAACTTAATTGTTCTGCTACTGGTATATGATTGAAAAATCTTCAAGAAATTTGCTTTGAAAACATAACATCCAATAAAATGATGATAATACTTAGCCAATAAATCCAAGTATCATATTACTTGAAAATTAGCAGATAACAACTGTAGGTACTCTCAACGTGGCATATGTTTGTAAAAAGTGAATGCTTACTAAACTTAATTGGATTCAAATGGAATTAGACCACAAATTAACTTTCCTCTCTTAGTGGAAGCAAATTATTAAAAGAATTATATAAGAATTGGTGGAAGATGCGCAATTGGCATAAATTTGTTGCTCGATTAAATAAATTGCTATTTATGTCTGTTTCTGCAACTGACGTTTATGACAATGAGACTTTCTTAAGATTATTGTCCCCTAATTTATCTTCTAGGAAATGAAGTGAGTATTTCGAATTTGCAAATATCCCTCTCGCACCGAGCGAGGTGGTTCCGGGCGGTCTAAAAATTTCCCATTAACAGAGACGAAGGCCGGTCTGATGCGGTTGGCTTCTTTTGGGGAGGTGAGGTGCTGAGATCGCTTCGGAGATGAGCGCTGTAGGGGGTCCAATTTTCCGTGCCAACCACAGCTCATTTCCGTGAGACTTAAGGAAAGGTCATAGCAGGGGGTGGTATTGTAGGGTAAATGACCACCAGGGTTGGTGGAGTTCAATACATGTCGTATCCACCCAAAAAGGTCCGATTTTAAAAGGGATAGAAGACAAAATTCTCCTCGGGATTAAGGAGATATTGTTTATAGAACTGGATTCATTTGTTTTCCAGAAAATATGAGTGGGAAGGAAAAGAAAAACGCATTTCCGAAATAGAAGCGGGGGTGTTCATTTTTGATAAAAAAGTTCCTCAAATCTGATTCTCTGTGGACTCATATAGGGAATGCCTTAATGGCTTTAAAAGAATAATATCTTTGAGAAGTAGTCAATGATTATCTATTCTCCAGAACTCTATCATGCTCAGAGTTGAAGTTAATAAATTAAATAGAGATATATCAATCATTTTTTATAAAGTTTAACATTCATATTTTTTCTACTAAGAGTCTTTCGTCGAAACAGTGTGCCTCTTCCCAAAATGAAAGAAGAAAATGTAACATAAATTTAATATATTTAAAACCAACATTTTATAATGAAAAAGTATCCAGGGTAATGTTTACAAACTATAAATAATTGACTTTATTATTGAAAAAAATCACTCATAGCATTAAGTTCTTCTTATGTTATTGTTCTACACATTTCATTTCTTCACTAATGGAACTAATGGAAGTAAGGGCCTTTAGACGCATTTAAGTTAAAATTAACAAAAGTGAAATATTGTGTTCGATAATTATTCTGAATATTCAATTTAACATTTTGTAATAAAGTGAATTACTAAGGATGAAAAGTGTAAAATATGACTGTTTAATTATATCATTTTTTGACTTTAAAAAATTATTAATTAAGAGGTTCTATCAGTTAGAAACTTTTATTAAATACATAAATTAATTGTTTTGTAATAACAAAATGAATAGTTCAGCTGTTATCAGTTTCTAAATTAATAATTAGATACACATTATGAGACATAATTCGTTCAAATGACAAAATGATTTTAAAACAAATATACCCTATTATTATAAAAGTTATGTTACTTAAATAAGTTTGTAATTCATCTAAAGAATGTAATCTTTAATATATTAGAGAACTATATCAATATCTTAGAAGAACATTTGATTTATTACATAATAGCAGTACTCGCTCGGCGTTGCCCGTGGTATAATGACTTCAACAAAATAAAAACGACGTGAAAACTGTATAATTTTTAAAATTTCTTAAAATTTAGTAAATTACTTCAGACGTTTGTAACTTCTATGCCTACGTTGAGGTCAAGTTAATTTAACAGCATCTGTAGAGGTGAGATTTACTGGTCTAGTCGCCGTGGTACGTAGAACTATTGACACTTAAGTACTTCATATTGACTAGTACAATACTTCACTACTCAACTTCTCAACCTATCATGCCTGTATTCCACATATATCAGAAGTACTCCATTGAGAGAAACACAGTCAAAGAAAGACTACTTCATAGCATAATAACAAATTTAATAAAACAACAACTAAATTAAAAGCCTAAATTAAATGATAACATCAATGAACACGCTATCGGTAAGGTTATACAAAAAAGAGGAGAGTGAACAGAAGTAATCATCGTCTTTAAGTTCTCCAATAGACTGCTCGCTATTGGTTGATAGGTGACATCACATAGATGGCGGATGCGATCTGCATGCAATTACAACTCGAGATACTGCCAGGTACCGAGATGATGCCACAGGTACTGCCCCTTCAGTCGCGACAACGGTGAAGCCTGAAAATGGACAACTATACGGGAACGTCTTCCACTTCGAGTGACGGCTTCAGACTTCTGTGCTTTACATGCAGGAAATGGAGGAGATAACTTGGAAGGGAAATCATCCAGAAAAAGATGGGCTGCTTTCAGCCTGTTGATGGAAACTGTTGTTGGTTAACCGTCACTCTTCACAGTGAAAACTTTCTCTGATCATAAGAGGACCTGGTAGGGAACAGCATACGGAAGTTCCACGGACATTCGCACCCGGTCAATTCTCAAAACTACATGTGATGCTTTAATTTGATCGTCACTAACGAAGACCATGATGCGTTGTGGAAACAGGTCTAAAAGATGGGACATGTTGCCTTAACATCTGCTAGAATGATGATATTGACGTTAGAAAAAAACTCTCCTGGCAGTTTCAAGGTGGTTCCATATGCTAACTCTACAGAATATTTTCTAAATCATGTTTAAAATTAGATCTTATGCCGAGGAATACCGACGGCAGAGCGTCCGGCCAGTTCTCAGGGAGATGCGCCATTAACGCACTTTTCAGATGAATGTGAAATCTCTCGACTGCTCCGTTACTTTGGGGGTTTTGGGAGTGATAAGAAGTGGTTCGAGTCTGCTCCACACCTAAAAACTTTGAAAGAGAAGACAAGAGATTAGTTTAGAAATTAGCACCACGATCAGAAGTAACTTTCTCTGGTACTCCAAATCTACCTTCAACGTCTTTAAAACGAAAATTGTTTGCTATATTTGACAGTGCATCTACGTGTATCTTTTTATTCTAAAATCATTACTTAACATGTATCGACAAAAAACGTGCTACAAATTACCCCAAAGAACACAAAACATGAAACAAATATTAAAATATTAAACCATTATGACTACCTGTGTGCCAAATTGTATGGCTGTAAGTGTGATATTTCGTCTGGACATCGCGCGCGCACACACATACAAACAAACAAACATTAATAAATATATAGATAACAATGAAATAGAAACACGCAATTAAGTATTTGTTTAAACAATGGAAACGGTTTGAATTGCGATGCAACAATCAAAAGCATTGTGGTAAATAATACCAAAAAAATATTTTTTTAAAAAGTTATTAAAATTATTGAAAATATTGTACATAAACTTTAATAAAACGAATCAATTGATTTTTCTAAGCATTACCCATTAAAGAATTGAAATGTGCATTTTGAATTTTGATTACCGCGAAGTTATTTCCAAGAATAAAACTAATTTCACGTGAAGGATCACTTGAAGCAATACATGATGAAGAGCTGAATCCTTTTGAAGGTGACAAAAATGCAAGTAGGCAAGTGGAATAGTGCAAGTAGGATTACCTAAACACAAGAGAAAGGTGTAATCTTCAAAGCGTTAGAACACCTGAAAATGTGGATATGATTCCGTATTCTACCATGAATGGCTTACTATCACCAGAAAAAAAGTAGAAATCTTATCTAAGAGAGAGAGAAAATGTTCTATACTTGTTCCATATATTACAAATTGTAAAAAATCCATTACATGTTTGATGAATAATTATTTATAATACATAAATATTATTTATTTCAAGGATCGAAAAGCATGCAAAGTTACTTTTCCGCAATAAATATAAAGGAAAAATTGGGAAGTCAGCAGAATATGCATGGAAATTCATTCAATAAGTGGAAAGTCTTTTTTGCCTGCTTAAAGACAAACAAAATCATCTATAAAATGGTTTTATTCTGGTAGTGTACAGTATTTACCTGTCAAAAAAGGTGTTTTGTAATTTCAAATTGCTGTAACTCTGTTTTTGTTAATAATACAGAATCTAGATATTAGCATATGAAGAATTACAGATTGATTCCTATTATATAATCTCTGGTTTTGGATGCATAATAGCACATTATCTCAAAAAATATTTTAGTAAATTTAGTTAGCTAATATCACCCGATAATTTTGGAAAATTTACTATTAAATTATTTGAATGATATAAATAATGAAAAATAGTCATATATACTTGCAACGCAGTTATTTTACTTTTTT